>MJUU01032137.1:27312-73348 GCA_002080025.1 Modiolus philippinarum | reverse complement strand
TATATATATATATATATCTCAAGAAGCTTTGAGTATTAAAAATTAAAATAATCTTGTATTAAATTAAAAGAAACTTAGTGACTGATAACCTTGTGTTTAATCTATTATTAGATTATTGTTTATTAGTGCTGTAAATTGTTAAAAGATAAAAAACAATATTACTATGTGTAAATATCTAGATTATTTGTATGTTATATCGTAAAGTATTTAAGAGTATCGTAATATATTAAAAGGTAAAAAAGTATTTAAAATGCTATTAGCAATATCTACACTAATATAATTCACGACCTAGCTTTGCTTAAAAGCAATAAGTTGACGGTTTGGAATTCTAATTAACTATATAAAAATAATATGTAGCAATTAGCAATTAGTAGTTAGTTGTATTAAAAGATAAAAATAATATCTGAAATAATATGCCTGTGGCAGCCTAAATGTCTATGTTGAATAACAAGCAAAGCTTCTAATTCTAGGGTAAGAAACAAATATAATAATATAAAAATAAGGAGAATATATGTAAAAGGGAAGAATGCAGTGTTGTGTGCACCGCAAACTTGTATGTAAAAACAATATTTGACGTTATGTGAAAACTTATAATATGAAGCTACATTTTCTGTTTACCTGTGTGAAAGAAAAAAATGACATTCGATGTATAATATCCGAGTATTGTTGAGTTATGAACAAGTTTTACATATAATTGAGTTACTAACAGTTGACTTATGTTACAAACTTTATGTGAGACGATTACAAATTCTTGAAGACCGTACACTGCTGGTCTGATGCCAAACAATTTTCCGATATAGTTGTTGATTAGTGAACACTATCATCACCGGCTTTTATGGTTAATTTTAAACTATGTATAGACACGTCGGTTTTTACCTTTTAACGATGAACTGAACATTTTTTTTTATCTTTTAAGATATGATGGAACTTTTATCTTATAATGAAGGCCAAGGTTATTCAGACGATGAAGAGTTTTAATGTGTTAATGAGGATTTAATGGTTCTAACTGAACTTTGACTTTTTACGATATAATAGGGTGATATATTAAACATGTGCAAGAATGGTGGCCAAATCCATGCGAGATTACCGAAACACGAAATCTTTCACTGTTAAAACTGCTTCCTGATAATTTTGAATCTTATCAGCAACCAGACGAAGAGAGGAGGTAACATGATATGTCGTACTAATTTATGTTAATTGATTGCCTCTGTCATAAAAACGCTCAATTGATAACATTTAAATGATATTATGCATATACAAAATGTTGATAAAATAAACGCAGAAATTTTAGACTGGCCATCGATTTGTGCATAATACGTTGATGTATTAACGAACGAATGAAAACTTTTAATGAAGATATAAAAAATTAAATTTCAACAATTTTTGAAGTGAAAATAAAAACAATACAATGACTTGTAATAAATGTTTAAATAAAAGTATAAGGAAGAAGCGAAAATTAATTTTAAAACAGGTTTTTGATAAAAAAAAAAAACATTTTGTTTAATATGTATACTTGATATATCAGTATGCCATTCCGATCGATTTTATTTGGAAACTAGCAATACTTATGTCAAAATATTGGAAAATTCTGTTTAAAAATAAGGAGGATCTCCTTCCTTTATCGCCCTGATGCTTTTGGGTTTTCTATTAAGATCTTTTTGGTTTCTATAAGATTTTACATAATTTCGGTTTATTGATATCTGCATGTGTCAAAACTATCAGCACGGAAGAGACATAGGTTGTCGATGCTTTGTTATATTGAAATAAAATCTGGTAATATTACATGCTCATATGATATTTTTAAGTGATAGGTTCAGGCCTTCAGGGTAAATGCCAATGAGTGAGACGTCAGTCTCTTAGAAACAAACTGATTGGCAAACATACGCTATCGTTGTTGTTTGCGATTAACTATTCTATCATTTAACCCTTGTAACGACGACAGTTTAGTTTTCTTAGCATCCTTCCTTTACCACATCATTTTTGTTCAGATAGACCAGTGTAGTCTGACTTTCAAATTGTGAAATTTCCAATTTTGAGAAGTAACAACTTCGTCATATGTATAGTCTACATTTCACAGCTTACTCGCATTGGCGGATCCAAATGGGGGGGGGGGCTGTTCCGGGGTTTGGACAATCATATGTTTTTAACGAATATCATGATGATTTACTGAGAAATATCCCTAAAAGTTTCGTTTTCTTCAACTTTTTTATTGGAACCCCTTTTTAAACTACCTGGATCCGCGCCCGATTCCTTACTGTAGTGTATGCAATGTATAAAGAATTTCGACAACAAAAGAAAAATGGACAACCGTTAACTATTGTCACTCAAAAAGTTTTGCGGTCACTTTAAGATGTCTATATCTTACACAGAATATGCACTATCGGCCAAGTGCGAATATATATGGGACTTTTTCAAAAAAAACATTTTTTGTCCAGTAAATGCTTTTCTTTGAATTTTAACATTTTTCTATTTTCTTTTACGCTGTTGGTAAATATAGCTTCTGCTCGACAATTGACATCATATTTTATTTTTTTTTAAATAGGACATCTGTTAATATTTTGGACTTAAGTGCCCCAAAACAGCATAAAAAAACGTCTGTCAACGCTGAAAAATATCTGCAAACATCCAATTTTTGTATAATTTGCTTGATTTTGTTTGCCATTTTTTAACTGTTATCTATTAGATATGCATTCAAACAATTAAAAACGAGTTCATTCACTGGGACTAGTTGCAACAATTTCCCTCAAATCAGTTTTAAATTGGCGTCCAAAGAAAAATGTCCACTTCGCAATGCCAACACTTAATAGTCGACAGAGCGCTCGTCATGTGATTTAGATGATTTTTTTTGCTGCAGAAACGTTCTTCATCTACTACTCTATCTGTAAAATAGCATAGAACAGATGTGTTGCAATCCACTACTCTTAGGGGATTGAAATTGTTGGCATAGTTGACACCGTATTTTTCTTTCTTGTCCACTTTGCAACGGTCAATATTTCCAAGAGACGTCCATAAAAAATCATGAAATTCATAGAAATCATAACTTACCTTGTGCATTGTACGGTAATTATTGAATTGGGGTTCTATGATATATTACAAAGAAGAAATCGCCAGTAACATGTAAATATGTCCACTGTGCAACGGTCCACTTCGCAACGCTATAAGGACGTTGCTTAGAGGACAAACCTCTTAGTGTATTGGACATACTGTTGCATATCTACCACAAAATTTTATTAGAATAAATTGTAAGAATTCTGATGCATGCTTGCTGGCAATTGATATAAAAACTAGAGGAAGAGTAGCAGTTTTGGCCGCATCTGACAGCTAAATGTGTGATTATGTCCACTATGTAACGGCGTCATTCACTCCTCGTAAATGTTGCGAAGTGGAAAAATCGTTGCGAAGTGGACCGTTGCAAAGTGGACATTTTCATACATTTTTTTTTAATTTTCATAAGAAAATCTGCATAGAAATTTTATCTGCTTGATACAATACTGAAGGTACAAGACAAGTTATTTAGATGCTTGAATGATATTTTCTACTGCACTACTTTTCCAATTGAATTTGACAATTGGATATTACATATTATTATAATTTTCTGTCACAAATGTTAAAAGTATGCTTGTGGTGCTTTACTAGTGATTTTGTTGATGCATCTCATTGTTATCTAGTACTTTATTATCTGCTGTTCCAGATACTACAAAAAATATCGTTACAAAAAAGGTTTTTCTCATTTTTGAAAGAGGAAATTGAAACGATGCGAATTGGACATTTTGGTGTAACCTGCATACTTTGGATGTCAATTCTACACACTTCGGTTTATGTTTAAGATTGCATATTCTGTATTTAGTGTCTACTGATATTAAGGTATCAAACGCTACTATTTAATTGCTGGGTCGAAGAAGTTTATTTTTGTGTTTTTTTTTTTTTCAGTAGGCAAAAGTGGACATATTTTGAAAATGTCCCATATATAAAAGAGATCATTATTATAGTCAAACAATATATGCAATTGTTGAAAAAAAATCATTATTACTATAATGACCATTGTTGATTTTATTACAGTAACAATTCCTTTATCGAGATCGCATCTATTGTCTAAACTATAATAATGATCTCATCGATTCGCACTTGGCCGATAGTGATATAAGCATCTTTCAATACAGATCCTGGGTTCAGTATTACTGAATTGTCACACTTAATATGATACTGCAGCGGACTAACAGTGTGATAGGTACAACATTGACAGCAGGTCATTCTTTCTCTCCCGGAACACATGGTGAAATTCGTGTTTTAGGGATTTACATTGTTGGTGCTTTATTTTTGAGTTGTTTGCATTATGTTATGTTGTTTTGTCCTTGTTTATGATGATCTATTTGTGTGATCTTCATATTGTCAGGTATCCGGGATTTATGATTTTGCTATGATTGCTCCGGTATTCGTTTTGAAATTTATTAACTTTAAACTTATATTATTTGCTTATTAACAAAACAGAAAATGGATAAGACAGAAGTTAGTCTAATTTAAATCGTCTTCTCCTGAATACAATACAGTTGTATTACAATAATACATGTACGTAGCCATGCAGGTTCAATAATAAAGTACAAATACATATTTAAGAGCAATGAATACTATAGGACAGAAAAAAAAAATAATTGAACTATATCCAACGCAAAGAGCGTCTTCAGTTGTACGTGTGTGTGGATTATACAATCATGTAAATAAGCTCGAAGTATAATCAAACTATATTCGAATACAGCTCTAAAAACTTCTATATTTTCATTATCCGAAAGCATTTTAATAAAACACCACGCTTATCCAAATGTAATGGACATACATAGAAAAAAATGGTTGTTGTAATCACATGGAGCACCACAAGAACAAGATGGGTTTGATAATGCATTCATTCTAAAGAGATCTTTGTTTCGAAATGTCGCCGAGCATCTAAACTGTGCTAAGATAGTATATTGGGATATTGATCTTAATAATTTATTCTTATTCATACAAGACAGTGCGCCGTTTTTTCTTAAATCTAGACACAATTGGACAAATACAAACTTTTCCTGTACATTTGACCATTCTCACCTTACAATGACTGGCATCCCCTACTTGCCTGTCTATTTGGCAGCAGCATGTATGCACTATTGGTAGCCTCTCAGTGCATGCGTTTAGGGCTGGAAGCTCTACTAACTGCACAAATTTCAAGTAGAATTTGCATGCTTCAAATGTTGTTTGTGACCTTTTTTAAATAATCTTACTACAGTATTTTGAAATGGAATAGTTAGAGCATTGGAAAAAGTAAACAACCCACGTACTGATACTTTTATGGTACGCGAAAGTTAGCATTACTAAGGAAAACCCGGTTTTCACTTCTGTAAACTAGGGTTTCACGAGATAAACCCGAGTTTCCATGTGGATATAGTTTCGGTCAGGAAAACTAGGTTTCTCCGAGGGAAACTTAGGCTTCGGTAACGAAACTAGGTTTTCCAGAGCTTAATTCGAGTTTCATTATCTAAATATAGGTTCCCCTCCATAAATGCATGCAGAGCTCAGCTTTCTATGAGTTTCCAAAGCTAAACCCGAGTTTCCATAGGGAAACCTAGGTTTCGGTCAGGAAAACTAGGTTTTAGACTGAAACCTGGGTTTCTGTTGAGAAAAGTAGATTTTCCAGAGATAACTAGAGTTTCCCTACTTAAATGTAGGTTTCCATTCCAAAATACATGCAAACTTCAGCCTTCTATGGATTTTCAAAGCTAAACCCGAGTTTCCATAGTGAAACCTAGGTTTCGAGTTTAGCTCTGGAAAACCTAGTTTTCGTTATGGAAACCTAGGTTTCCTTCTGAGAAACTGAACAACTTAGTTTTCCTGACCGAAACTTAGGTTTCCACATGGAAACTCGGATTTAGCTCTGGAAACCCTAGTTTACAGAAGCGAAAACCAGGTTTTTCTGAGGAAAACTAGGCTTCCCTTAGTTATGCTAACTTTCGCGTGCCATGTACTTTCCATCGACCCGAAAACTCATGTAAAAGTCAGCATATTTATATATAAAACTTCGACAACAAAGCCCCCCACCCCCCTCTTTTTTTTTACATCACCTCATATAGTAAGAAAAAACAAATTCTTATTAGACCAGTGGCTATATATTGTATATTAATGTAAATTCATTAAAGGCATATATGAGATAACACCATGTCACAGCACGAACTATGGCAAAAGTAAATATTAGTCAATATGTGAGAAAAAATCAAGTCGTTATCTTTCTGTTGGGTAATGAAACGTCAGTTTTCATTTTAATTTCAAATTTCATAATTTTATGATATTTAGTTATTATTTTCATCACAGAGAAATTAACTGACTGTTTGTAAATTGTTATTTAATTCACTACAGAAAAATTAATTGACAAAAGAAAACTCTTTAAAATTTTTCCTTTGTTTGTCTCTTTTAGTTTTTTTTGTTCTTTTTTTGTCTACTGTTGTTTACATGTAATTGTTTTTAAGTTATGATATCATATGAATTTTAAAACCGTTGTGACAATGTTAGGCATATAAGTGTATTGTTAATAGAAAAACATACAAAAAAACCATGTTCATATGTTGAACCAAAGGTACAGCATCATTATCAAAATATTTTTGCAACTTAAAAATCAATATAAAAATTATATAAATTAATGAAACGAAACTTGGCTGTAATGTTAATCATACAAATTTTATACATTCCTCGATTTACCCACGATATCCTTGATTTCTCTATGACACATTACAAATCCAGTTTGAATACAACAAAAGTGTCTTTTTCAAACCATCGGAGACATAAAAAATCCTTAACTAAAAAAATATTTTTTAATATCAAAATATGCCCCATTTAAAGACGAATTTCATACTTACACTTAATAAGGTGTGAGTTTAATATTTATGGAGTTATGATTTTTTTAAGAAGACTACCCCTTTGCTTTCTGCATGATTTTTGGTTAGTTACTTCTGCAAAACTGGTTGATTTCGAACTTGAACTTTGAAAAATCGGAGACACCAAAAGGAAATAATTTTTTTTTCAAATTTTTTTATATCGCCAGAAAGTTAAATGTATATAGAATATGACTGTAACACTTGATAAGATTGGAAATTAATAGTAAATTCAATAACAGAGATTTCCTACAGGTACCTCTCGATTCCCCAATTACTTTCTTTGTGGGGAGCGCAGACACGGGTGTCCTCTGATCAGTGGCCGTCATTCTTCAGTATGATTTCATTGACAATTTAAAGCATGTGTATATAATCCGAACACCTGTCTGTAAATAGTCAACAATTTTTCACATTATATTTCGCATGCACACACATACGTTTTTAAGTTTTAAGTTTAAGTATATTTTAAACAAATCGTGCATCACGAATTTAGTGGTGTTCCAACTAAAGGAAGCTTATACATAGAAGAAGAAGTAATCATCAATCGCAATTATATTTTAGCGTGTATAAGAAACTGAAGAAAGTCATTTGTTGACTGAAAATTTCGCCACATTATTTTTAACAACTTTTATATATTGTATCGATATCGATGAACAATATTCTAGACTGATATAATTATTTTGTTTGTGCTGCATTGTCCTGTATCGACGATCCGATATCCATTAACTTTTCCAGTTGGTAGTTTTCTCAGACTCTTTATATATATTTCAACGATTACAAGTGTAATCAAACCTAAAATAATTAAATTCTCATTTTGAAATCGACACATGTGAAATAAAATTGAAACATCCAAACACAGACTTTAATAGAAGATAGCATTTTTTTTAAATCAAAACGTAACTGATCTCACCCATGGTTTTATATTGAATCCGTGTTGTTCATCTTTGTGTGTGAGTGTCTTCATTTTTCTTTTCTGTGCTGTACCCATGTTGTGTCTTTGTTTTTTTCTGCCTGTTTTGTTTCTGGTGTTGCCATTGTCCTTGGATTGTTCGCTTTTAGATTGACGGTTCGGTTCTCACTTACTTCTCTTCCAGGTATAACATGTCATGGCACTGAAATTATATTTTTTGTGTCGCTGTAATGATAATGTCGCCGAAATGGTAAAAGGTGGTCAGGACGAGCTCCGTGACACACACACGAAGAAACACATATACCCCCTGTATCATGTCAGTTGGACCAATTAACAAAGTTGCTTATGTAACAAGGTGTGACATTGAAAAAACTGAATTGTGTACACGTGTCTGAAAAAATATATGTTGACATTATATGTTTTTTTGTGAAATAAAATATGTGCGCATACATAATATTTTTATTACCCAAATAAGTCCGAATCATCTAGGTAGGTGCTAAATATTTTTCAGGTTCTTTTAATGGCAACGTCTAAGTTGTATTTTAATTCCCAACAATGAAAATACAAAACCTTTGGTCAGTTCTTCGTTTCTATTACATATCGAACAGTATGTCACTGTGCATCACGCTTCATGACAGTGCAGGAGAGTACAAGTGAAAACTGTCATCAACTGTCATGCACTGGAAAAATCCGTGACAGTGCTTGACAGTAGTTGTAAAGACTATCATTTACTGTAACCTTTACAGTACTGGTCAGTTAATCAAAGAACCTGGGTAGTACTGTTAACTACTGTCCAGAATTGTCACAGTTCTTGACATAGTGAATAGATTTTTGACAGTACTTCCACAGTAGCGAGCAGTGAATCACAGTGAAACAAATCAACGTTCCTGTAATGGACAGTACTGTTTTTGGTTTATAGTGTGATTCACCATTATCAGCATCATACCTGGACCTACACCTCAACATTGACATCTCTGGACTTTACGACAAGCATAATGATTTAGACTTTCGAATAGTGATCACCTTATTTTTGATCAGTAATAGTCCCACATCTCCGGCATATAGCGTCTTCATTTCATAACCCACTCACGTGACGTGCCTGTAGTTTGTACTTTTTTTTTACAACAGAGCGAAAGTGCTGTCTGATAAAACTTATACATCAAGGGTATGTTCAGTCACTGTTGGAATTGTTACTACAAACGTTTTATGGTCGTCACCGTAATTTGTCATCGTAACAATATTTCTATTTCACAGACGAGAATAGATATCTTTTGGTGGATTCAAAGTTGATTACAGGACTGGCAAACACCGACTGTGACATAACCGAACTTTTCAATGGCAGTGATACGGGTGTCACGTGTGGAGCAGATCATGCCTACCCTTCCGGGGTACATGATGGTACATCTGGTCTTGTAGGACTCAAAGTGTTAGTGCTTTAGTTTTGTGGTGTTCTTGTTCATTTTTGTTTATTTGTTTTGTGTTTGTCGTGTTGTATCAATTGGTGTTGAATATGAGTTGTGTTGAATTTTTACTTTTGGTTTTGCAATTCCCCCTTTTATCGTATTTGCTTTGGTATTCGTTTGCCGATGTAAAATTTATAATAGTTATGGATAAATTGATTAAACATGTACATGTGCGGAAAAAATCATGTAATTAACTGAGCTGTACTGTCACAACCAATCACAGTGCAACACAGTTATTTCAATTATTGTTAATAAATGACATAAAATGAAACATTCAGGGATAGTGCATTAAGGTTGCCGTAAGTGTCATCTACTGTTTGCTACTGTTACTGTACTTGACAGTTATTAACAGTAAATGGATATTACTGTTGAGGACTGCTTCGGATTGGTACAGGTCTTGACAGTGCTTTATAGATTCTTTGTAGCTAACAGTTAATGGCAATGAAAAAAAAAAAAAGATCTGTGATGAAAAGACTCATTTGACATATGAACACAAAACTTTTTTTTAAAATTGTAGAATGTGAAAAAAAAACAAACTCCCTTTTGTAATTGATAACGTTTTTCTTTCCACTAGAAACGACAATTTTCAAAACAGTAATAGCAATTAGCTTGCTAGTAAGAGAGAAAAAAAGTACATAGTTACTTTTAATGTCATTTTAAACAGTCAGCACCTCTATTGTAAACTTAATTTTGAAACTAAAAAGCCTTCTGCTTTGGGGGNGGGGGCAATTTAGGGACTATTTCTGGAATATAACAAGATAAATGAACATTGTTCATTAAAAAGATTTTAATAATCATTTTTGTTATACTATCGGAGATATTTCGGTTTGTTTCTTGCAAAATAATGCATACTGTAAAGAAGAAGCATCCACATAAAGTATACATAAACTATAGGACACCTACATCTCAACGCCAATTCAAGCTAAACATTCCCTTTTTGTTAACGTTTCCGAGTAAAACAGATAAATATAGCCCCTTTGATTTTTTTTCAACGGGTCATTTGTAGGTCATTTCCAAATAAAACAGTATTTAATAGGATTTATAGTTTGATTATTTAAATGATTTCCTTAAATATTAGCGGAGGGGTGAATATGTCGACATTTGTAAACCTAATAGAGGTTGAAACAAAAGAATTACAATAAAAAAACAAACAAAAACAAACAAAAACAAACAAACAAACAAACAAAAACAAAGAAAAACAAACAAATAAACTATAAAACCAAATAAAATACGAAAAAAAAATAGATAAATAAATAAACAAAAACAAAAGCAAACAAAAAGGCATAAAATAGACATAATTTGTTGCAAAAATACCATGAAGTATTGTTCCATAGGCAATTAAAAATATATGTTCAGATTTTTACGATCCCAGCATTAGAAAGTCGAAAAATAAAAAATCCTCAAAATTTCCATATTGTTTTAATCTTGATATGCAGTTTTCCCTACCCATAAACTGGTTTAACCCTACCGCTGGCTTTTGCTAGTGCCGGTGGCAAGTCCGGCTGTCCCGAGTTCCTATCGTTGTCTACGTTTGTATTTTGTCTTATACGTTTTTTTTCTTGTGTAGTTCCCTTGCAAATCTTGCATGTAATTATAATTTTCAGCCATTGTGGGTGTTTCCTGTAATCCATTTTTTAACATACAAAATAAATATAGTCACATTAATGGCACTTTTTTAACCTTGTATCACACCTGATAAGTTAGGTACAAAAACGTTTGCAAATTATCAAAGCTGCTTATTTGAAAGAAACTAAAAGTTAAAAAATCGTCATTTTCACCACTTTTGCAGGGGGATATGTTTTATATATTTAACCCATCTTTAGAAAATCAATGCACTAAAATTTGAAACTTTAGTGAAAACGAAAATATAAAAACTTCGAGTGGTGTACTACAAAAGAAATGATGTCTTGACTGCGTGTGCAGGATATTTTCATGTAAAAATATTTTATACAAGGATTAAAAAAAAAAAAAACAGGTCCGGATAAAAACCAGGGTAGCACGGACAGTGATTTCAGTCCATGGCTAGCAATCTTTGAAAGAGACCGTCAATGGAACATTGCGACAAAATGTGATTGAAATTGGGTTTGTGGCTTCAACAGAGGAGAAATCCGGCAAAATACTTATTGTTGTCAGGAACTAACAGAGGCAATACAATTACAAATATCAATTGGCTAAGTCTGACATTTTCAAACGTATTAATTATGACGAAAAAAAAAAACATTTACCAGCACTGCAACGATACAGAAATGCTCCAAGTTTTAACTTAAGATAACACCTTGCCTTCTATATGCTGGGTTCCTAAACTTCACAAAAATCCTGACAAACATCGTTTCATTTCGGCATCGAGCAATTGTTCTTCCACTATTTTGTCCGTAAATTTAACAAGTGTATTCACCTGTATTAAAGAGTTAGTTATTAAATACTATGAAAAAAAAACTCTGGTGTAAATTACCTTTGGAGTGTTAAAAATTCCATTGAAGTTCTAGATAAATTAAAGTTTTGTCTGTTGAAAAATATGATCATTCTACATGTTATACAACCTTCTAGATAAATTGATTGAATCAAAATTGGGACAACTTATTAAATAATCTCTCAAATTTGCTGGTCTACAGTTCACGGATTTGCATATCCAAAAGAACGCTACTTGGAAATATATTTGTATTACCCCTGCTATCGCTTAAAATGCGATCTACCTATATATATAAGATAACCTCGTTTTAAGTAGTGATCCTCGCGACAGCTTTCAAGTACAATTGAAGTTCACTAGTGAACGCGAAAAGGCCTGTCATGGAATAGCTACCTATTCCAAAGAAGTGAACTTCGCGTTAGTCAAGAGAACGTGAAGTGCACTTGAAAAATTAACTTCGAGTTCACTTTAAGTGCACTTTTTTGGAAAGTTTCGTCTGTACGCATCTGTACTAAACCATCTTCCTTTCTCGAGACGGATGTGAATGAAAATAAAGTTTAAAAACCCGAATAGCTTGGACGATGATGACTAACAGAATGACAACAAACTGGTGACAAAAATGAGAAAAAACATACAATACATTAGTAGTCAGAAAATGCTTGCTGTTTCGGCTCAATTAGCTGAAGACGTCAATCCTGCTGGAAATTATACTGCCTCGTGACAAAACCAGTATCGTACCCGCTAGGTTAATTTCCTCGTGGATTAAGTAAATATTCTTCATTATCTTTAGCTGTCCACAGTATCCTTGAGAGACCAGTAATGACCAAGTATCTTCAAATCGTTTTGAAGAATCGATTTTGTGGATTTGTAGAAACATCATTACAAAGAATGCACTAGTTGGAAATGATGCTTCTTTAGATGTATGCTTTTAAAAACATATATAATAATATGGTGTGTTTTGTTAAGTGGAAAAAAATTAAAACTGCCAAAGGCATATCTAATACGGCATTTCATTTACTTCGAAATTAACAATTATTGGCAGTATATCATTGTGGTTTTTAGACAGCTGTGTTGTTTTAGTCTATCCAGCAATGCTTAGTGGAAACGCCTACACCAATTCAGATTTGTTCAGACATTCCATATATTTATATTCTACTTTGTACCGGTAACTGACAATGACATTAACTGGCACTTATGAAAGATGTGCATTTTTCGCCCGTAATAGACATCATGTTGTGTATTATACATGTATAGAACATTAAAGGTCTAATAAATGTTTAGACTCCATTTGTCTTTGAATATTTATTCTATATTTTATTCATTCAATTTCTGATTTTAAAACTCAACTGTCTGCATACGCAATATCGGTCCGTTCGGATGTCGCATAACTAAACTTAATTTATTTCTATGTGCACAAGTGTAAACATGTGAATAAAGCCACACTACTTTAAAAGGGGAAATTTTCGCCAGGGCTTTATTTTCGCTAGTTACGCGATTGACACATATTCGCGAAAATTTCCCCCTCGCGTAAATTTATTTTCATTACATATGTAACGAAAGGTAAGTAAGAATCGCGAAAATAAAAAATCTCGAATAGGTTTAAGAATCAAAATCGCAAAATTTAAACCGCGCAAAAATATCCCCTTTTACAGTAAAAGTGAAGAATAGCTGTGATATATAATTGCCCAGAAAAGCTGGACAAAATAGTTCCTTACCATATACAAGAGAAGAGAAATGCACGAAGTAGGTAAACAGGAAAATGAAAACAGGAGACAAGTGTAATTCATTTCAATCCTATTTTAGAGCAGGGGTATAGAGTAAAAGGCAAAAAAAAAAATGTAAAAACTACATGTTAGAAATGTATTTTATTTAACTATCTGACGCTTCGTATGGGTACAAATATACATCAAGTCATTACGTATGGCCTTCTTTGGTATTAACATTGATTTTTGATAGGGTCTTTGCATTTTAACTAAACACATTTTAAATTTCTAAAATCAGTATTGCATGGACACGGGTTATGTATTCCGGTATATACATGAAATCATTATGCTAAACTCCTCACAGGAAGGGATCTTGATGGAAGCTGTATACTGAGGGTACATAATTTAATTTGTCAGTTGGTAATGGGTCTGAAGCTGGCATGTCAGTTAACTGCTAGTAGTCTCTTGTGATTTCATGTTTATGTCCGTATATATAGTTCTTTCAGTTTCATTTTTCACAGTTGACTCAGTCCTGTTGCCAACTGAATTTTACTGTTGTTACGATCGTTTTTTTATTTATCACATTGGCTATAGGGGGAAGGTTTGGGCTCAATAAAACTAGTTTAACCCCACCGCAGCAGGTTTGCGCCTGTCCTAAGTCAGGAAATTTATTAAGCCTTTGTGTGTCTTGTCTGTTTTCGAATTAGTTCACTTTATGTCTATCGGAGTCTAGGAAGATGCTTATTTCGCTGAACTTGATTACTCTTTTATTTAGGGGCCAACTCCGACCTACCGTTGGATGTGGGGTTTCCTCACCGTTCATTGAAGATCTTATGGTGGCTTTGAGTTGTTATTACTCCCCTTTGGGTCGTTTTCTCTTTGATACATTCCCCGTTTCCCTTCTTTTTCCTATATCATTTTAGAGAGTATCGAACTGGAGTTTTCGGTTAAATGACTGCCACAATGTTCAAAAATTTACTTTTGTGTGTGTTCTGCCGCACATGGAAGTTGCAAAAAGTTAAATTTTCCTAATGGCCACAGCCTTCGACCAAAATATACTCATTTGAATTTACCTTTATGATTAATTTTCCATTCATTGAAGATAAAAATATTTTGCTCGAAGGGTGTGGCCAAACTTAAATTTGATAAAATATCATGAAAATATACAGATGTTTCTTAAACTCTCAAACTTGTGCAAATATCAAACGTCATAACCCATTATTACGTCATCCAATTGCGAGTACAAAACACATACGTGACGTTCGATACATATGGATGGAAATGGTGACCTATTAACATTAATATGTAACAATTCAATTTTGTTCAAAATACTGGGCTATTTTTGGTCCTTTGTGGCGCTACTCCTTTAGTCGTTGAGCAAATGGCGCATTGTCATCATTTGGATCTGTCCGCTGATCGAGCACCTGATGAGCTACAGGAAGATCTCTAATAAACCATATAATGTTGCAACTGTATCAATTGGATGTAGTTGCGCTATGAACCAAAACAAAAGTACTGTTTTTTCCGTCATAAACTGTTATCTCCTGTCAAACTACTGTGAAAAACCTATAAATTACTGTCGAGAACTGTAACAATCGGGGACATTAATTAACAGTATTACCTAAGTACTGTGATTAACTGTCCGGTACTTTAACAGTTACTCACAGTAAATGACAGTCTTTAGGACTACTGTAATGCACTGTCCCGGATTGTTACAGTTCAGGTCAGTTAATCATAGTTTCACTTGCACTGTCTTGCACTGGTTTGGATTGTGCCAGGCAGTCACAGTCGATCACAGTATTACCGTATTAGTGCTACACTCATGTACATGTATATATATATATTTATATATATATATATATATATAGTCTGAAAATCAGCCCAACATTGTTAGATCTGTACATTGGTAGTTCCCTCTCCGGGATTCGAACCATCACTGTTGTGATATCTTTGGCAATACCGCCTGCACTACGTCCAGCGCCCTAGATCACGCGGCTACCTAGGCTATATAAAAATATAGCTTTCAGTAACCGGGTGATACCTCCTCGTAGGTTTAATCTAGGGTTGTAACGCAGTACTTGATGTATAGTTGCTCGTGCAGAACAACTGTGTGTATAGCAGAGAGGATTCAATGTCTTTCGACAAGGAATGCCGCCACACAAAGTTTATATTCATCAAGCCCAGTATAATGTCTCACGGTATTATCCATTGGACAGGTATAGTATGAAGAGTTGTCACATACTTCAGACAACTATATATAATATATATATATATATATAAATAGATTCTATGTTTTCTGAGTCCAAAACTAATAGTTAAAAATAACAAATTGAAATAGGATACGTTAATTTGATTTTTTAGTTTGCTAATTTCCAGAACTTTTTTATATTGTCCTTTATGTCATTGTCATGAAAAATGCAAATTGTCAAACAATTAATTATTTCCTGTATAAAAAAAAGCCGGTGCAACTTAAATGAAAAGAAAATAAAGTTTTCAATGAAATCCTTGCTCTTATTTATATTGGATTATTTAATTAAAAGTAAAACAGAATTATACCAAAAAATTATATATTGTTAGACATATAAAAGAAATAAAGAAAGAACTAAAGATTTTATATTTCCTAGCTGGGATTAAAAAGTAAGCATTGAGTTGTAAATTGGTACTAAAAGAAGTTAAAAAATATTTAACCACATTCTCAGCTGATTCAGACTTAATTGAGTAATGAAATTATCATATATGTACAAATATTTTATTTCACCGAAACATAAATTTTTCAGACACATGTGGACAATTAGGTTTTTAAATGTCACACCTTATTACACAGGTGACATTGTTTATTGCAAATTAATATGATACAGGGTTATACATGTTAATCGAGTGTGTGTGAAATTAAACTAGAGTGTTAATAAGGAAAGAAAGTCTTTTGAAAGTATTAAAATTAACAAAACTATACCATTTTTTACAGGAAGCTTCATCATTTCAGATGTATTAAAACGCAAACTTAAGACACCTGACAAGAGACAAACATGACAATGAAAGACCTGTTTTCCACAAGCTGTTTTCTGTTCTTGTTTTTTTTCAAACGAAATCTACATGTATAATGCTTCGCGAACAGACTGAAAAATGATGAAATAAAAAGTGTATCTAATTAGTATTCGATTAAAATGGTCGTTTTTTTTAATGCAAGGAAGAGTCAAAATAATAATATCTCACCAGTTGTTTATATATCATAAATTCTACAGAAAGGTATTAAAACAGGCTATATAAATTTAATATCCAATTTGAGAGTTTAAAGGAGGTCGTACCATTACTGGCTACAGTGAACCCTAAACACTGTCTTTATTAACCCTATGTAACTTATTTGGACAAATTGAGATAGTCTTTATTGATGTATAATACTTTCTTTAGAAAACAAAATATGGTTTAATTTATATATATGCATGAAATAAATTCTCTGCAATTAAGTTCACTGTTAGTATTAGTCGTGTTGTTTTTCTATATATTGTCGGCAATTCTCTTCGTGCAAGTTAGCAATGCTTTTACTAAAATATGAAAAAAAAAAATAATAAATGCATCCCTTTTAGACTAAAAAGGTAAATAACTTAATATTGGTACATATTTTACACGAGTAAAAATTCAAACTAGCAGGGGGCAGTAATAATATCATTTACACAAACTATTTATCAAAGAAATTTTTAACAAGCTTGCTATCGATTAACTGTCTGCGGGGCTGGACTACAGTGAGAGTATGTGAAGACGGTGTACTGGATCTCAGTGGCATACTAAGTACCTTATTTAACCCGATATGCTTGTTTCTCTCCTACATTTCCCAACAAATCTGGAATATATAGTGTAGCAGCACATTGACGACACAAAACAGGAATACGAGTCTTTCACATGTTAGTTTATATCAAGTACTGTGTACCATTATGTTTCAACTAATAAAACAAGAAACCCTCGAGATGTTGTCATCGCACACTTGAAGAAAAAGAAATGATATGGCGTAAAATATACATGAGGCAAAAAAATATAACCAGAAAAAAAAAACAATCTAACAATATAAACGACTATTTAATTGCTGTTCGAAATCTTGAACCTTCAACGGTAAGCAAAATTGGCCAGTATGCATAAATTAATTTTCATTTACGAATTCAAAATGATCAACCGCGATGGATTAGTTGTACATTTCATCATCAATAGTTTCAGGTACATTTTTGAATGTGTTTTACCATAGAATCAAATGATAACTGCCTACAGTCATGTTGGTTCTGTTCTAGATCATACAGATACATGTTTTAAATGGTTATACCCAAAGACCGTAGCACACGTACGGAAGCGTATAGTGGACTCGCCTTGTCTTATAAGAACACCTTATAACGCACTAATTTTCTTAAATAAAATCACCTCATCTCCTTATAAGGTGATAAATCGTGTTAAATAAAACAACCTTGTCTTCTTATATGGCAACACATTGTGTTATTCATGACAAGTTTCTGCTTTATTAAGACATTTCTCGTATTAATTCAAAACGTTTTATTTTTAATTAAAATAACACTGTATTTACTTACTGCATGAAAACAAATAAAAGAGTTTAGGATGTATTAGGTTAAAACATGTTGTGATATACAAGGCAACAACATTTTTTATTTAATGTCTTGTCTTGCTTTCTATAACGATAAGCGTTCTTAGTTAACTCGTTTTATTTAGGTGATAACACAAAAAAATACAAAAATTTTCTCTAAGAAGTCATTTAAATGTCTCATTTTAAACAGATTGTAACCCTAATATCATCCATTTTGAATGTTACTCAATGGCTTCGTAGCCCTTTATTAGCGAATGATATATAGTGATCGTGGGGTCCGTTCGTCTGTCCGTTCTTTTTTTCCGTCCGCTCTAGTATTACACGCTTTGAGGTGATAACTCGTCCTACAACACTTTGTGAAATTCAATGAAACTTTCACAGAATGTTCAGTGCATATTGTTATTGTCCACAAGCTACATGTATCTATTTTTTACTTTAATTTTTTTGTCGTTGATTTAAGGGTACACACTTTGTGGCGATAACACTCTTCCTAGACCATCTAGTGAAATTCTATGTAACTTTCACATATTCACCAGCTATTTAAAAATTTGATTTGACTTGATGTTTTATTTTCGTTGATTTTGTTTTACTCTTTGAATCAAATTTGGGGGGGGGTATGTATTGTTCACAGTTTTACAGTTTTTCTAGTTTATTTATTTATCTGCTCCAGTCATTTTTGTTAGCTCACTTCTCGTTTCAATTTCAAAGTTGGGCTGTAAATATTTTGGGTATTTTCCATTGAATTTAACAATGAATAGATACTAAGAGATAAGCTTGACTTGTATTTACAATCATGAATTTATATATATATATGGTTTCGGCTCTGCGATGAGCAGGAACAATCTTCAGAAATCTTATTAATTAACTTCCTATAACTGGAAATGGAAATTGGTAGAAATTCAATGATGCACAGTGACTTTTACACATCAAAACTTAAATAGAAAAAATATGAAAGGATATAGAGTGACATAAATACACACGATACATCGAAAACTCAAGTTTAACAAGGACATGGCTTTTACTCCTGTCTACATCTCGATGTCTAAGGAGGGTCTTCAACAAGAGGTGAACAATTTTCACCCTCTCAAGCGAGATCAAGAAGGCCCCTTTAGCGGTATTCTTGACAAAAATGTTGAGCAACATCGATCGCAGCTTAAATATGTCATTGAAGCAACACATGTTGGGAGCGGTAAATGAGATAAAAGTAAAACCGGGCAATGTCTGGCTACAAATATTTATTAAAATATTAAAGTCTCTTTTGGAACAACTTTGGGCGACTTGAGGCAAAACAGGGCGACATAGACGCTCTAATTGCTCAGTTTTGTGAATAATGTAGATAGAAACCTTGTTTATTTGATGAACTCGAAAAACTCGTAAAATATTATTCGCAAATACTGTCTGTACAAAGTATACCAGAAAAAATTAAACTCTCTTGAATGTCATTATTAAACATACACAGTCACAGATGTACAGCATTGATTCATATTAAAATACCCTCGAAAACAAAGTCTGGGGATGTATAGGAATCACCCTGTCCATCTGTCTCTCCGTCCATGTACCATTTCAGCGCAAGTCCTCAACGATTCGTTAGATTTTGATGAAATGTCACACAGTTGTTGTATACAACCTGGAGATGTACATGAAGTAATACATCCCTTCATTGTTAATAAATGAAGCAATTTTGTTGCTGTTTTAAATTTTGAACAAAAACGACTGGAGCAGATAAATAAATAAACTAGATAAAAACTGTGAACAATACATACCCCCGCTTCCTCATTAGATTCAAAAAGCAAAACAAAATCAACCAAAAAAAAAAAATCACGTCAAATTCAATTTTTAAATAGCTGGTGACAATGGCAATATAAACTGAACATTCTGTGAAAGTTACATAGAATTTTACTAGACGGTCTAGGAATAGTGTTATCGCCACAAAGTGTGTACCCTTATGGCGGCAGTGAAAAATCAACAACAAACAATTGAAGTGAAAAAATAGATACATGTAAGTTGTGCACAATTGCAGTATGCACTGAACATTCTGTGAAAGTTTAAATGAATTTCACCAAGTGCTCTAGGAGGAGTTATCACCTCAAAGTGTGTAATACTAGAGCGGACGGAAAAAAGAACGAACAGACGAACGCACCCCATGATCACTATATATCATTCGATAATAAAGGGCTACGAACCCATTGAGTAACATTCAAAATGGATGATGTTAAGGCTACGATTTGTTTTAAGGAAGACATTTAATTGTCTTCTTATACAAAATATTTGTATTTTTTTGTATTATCACCTAAAAGAACAAGTTAACTAAGAACGCTTATCGTTTTAGAAAGCAAGACAAGACATTAAATAAAAAATGTTATTGCCTTGTATATCACAACATGTTTTAACCTAATACATCCTAAACTCTTTTATTTGTTTTCATGCAGTAAGTTAATACAATGTTATTTTAATTAAAAATAAAACGTTTTGAATTAATACGAGAAATGTCTAAATAAAGCAAAAACTTTTCATAAATAACACGATTTGTTGCCTTATAAGAAGACAAGGTTGTTTTATTTAACACGATTTATCACCTTATAAGGAGATAAGGTGATTTTATATAAGAAAATTAGTGCGTTATAAGATGTTCTTATAAGACAAGGCAAGTCCACTATACGCTTCCGTACACACGTGTATCCAATGTTAATTAAATGTTTCAGGTGCTCCTCATATAGATGCGATATTGATTATTATATTTAAAGAAGACCACGAAAAGATTTTTGTAGATCTTTGTAATAAGTCTGGTTCCATTTGAAGCAACAATTAAAAGTTAAGCAAACGCCAGATATTTCACATCTTAACATCGATAAAATTTTTATGGCTTATACATGTGAATGTTAAGGGGTGAAACGTTTTTAGGAAAAATGAGTGTAACGGATGTTGTTTAGTGAGACGTTGTTAGCTCCCCTTAATAAGACAGCGAAACAAACAGACTGAAATTCAACACTTGTTGTGAAGAATACTACACTTTTTTAACTAACGTTCAGAACATAAACGAACTTAAAAGTGCAACATTTTTGTTGGAATATTCGTTCATTTTTAAACTGGATCCAAATTTTTAAAGACAATTTTACCTATGCTATGAAATATAATTTTGAATATAGAGTCGTGAAATTTTGTTTAGGGCCTAGTTTTTCTTCAACGCGTTCCTGATTTAGGATTTCACCTTACACAGAAAAGAAAACCTTTAAACAACTTCTATAAGTCGGGTAATGCGAGACATGTTCTAATTAGATGATTCAAATTTCACTGGAAAAATTGTTTATTTCTTTCACAGTAAATATTGTCACTTGTAATTACTGTAATTGTTTGTGTTCGCTTACCCATATGGATGTTATTTTGAATGTTGGAAAAACGATCACAGGAGAAAGATCAACGGAAAAAGTTAAAAAATAAAAAGTCACAGGGAAAAAGTCACAAGAAAAAAAGTCAGAGGAAAAAAGTCACAATGTACAGATGGGTGCAGACACATTCAAGTGCATTTGGCGTTCTCTTAGCTGTCGCGAAGATCACTTTTTTGAAATAGGTAGCTATTCCATGACAGGTATTTTCGCGTTCACTAGTGAACTTCAAGTGCACTTGAAAACTGTCGCGAGGATCACTATTTAAGATGAGGTTATCTTATGTATATAGAGTTAGATCGCATTTTTATAAGTGATAGCTGAGGTTCTACGTAGCGTTCTTTTTGAGAAGCAAATGTAAAAAAAATACCAATGCAGTTATATATAAATTATAAAACATGTCCGATAATATATTCCCGCTACAAAAATGGAAACTGCAGTCGTGTAGAATTAAAAGTGTATTCCAGTCTCAGATCCGTTTTTCAACGATTTTATTGCCTCAACTCGCTTGAAATGGCAAGTCGCACTTCACGCGTATACCACGTGGCATATACCCCATTAACCCAATCTTTATAAATGACAAAAAGTCAGATTTTCATTATGTTATTTATACTTAATCTTTACAAATGACCAAAATAACTTATTGTTTTAAAATATTTTATTTTATTATATCCTTTTGAAATAGTTGGTTTAATATGTTGTGATCTGGGACTAATATAATATGTGATATTAGTCCCAGTTCTGATACAGGTTATTGTAAATCTTAACATAAACATGTTTGAAAAGTCAGGTAAATCTTTACAAATGACAAAATAATTCACTTTTTTAAATATTTTACTTTATCATACCATTTCGAAGTAGTTTTACATGTCGTGATATAACTTTTTGTAAATCTTTACATAAATATGTTTGAAAAATTAGTTTTCATTATGCGGTTTATACTAAATCTTTACAAATGAATAAAATAACTTATTATTTAAAATATGTTACTTTATCACATCCTTTCAAAGAAGTTCTATCTAAGGCAATATTTAAAAAAGTTTTATATGAGTGAAAAATGAAAGTGACAATAAAAGTCCGAAACGATCAAAGGAAGAGACCAGTAAGGAAAATCCGTATAACATTCGACTAAATCAGGGAAACACAATCCAACACAGAACATTTTTGGCAAGCCGTCATTTTGGTAATTTAGGTTATTTTGGGGAAAAATTCACAAAACTGTCGTTTCGCTACAAGTGAAATAATCACAAACATATAATATTTCCCACTTTTGGATTCATTTTTGACAAAAGATGCAACAATTTGGTTTTGCGAGAAAGACAAAAAGCTAAAATGCAAAATATTTCAGTCTTATAAGGTATTTTTTGAAAAAAAAATACATATAAATGTTGTGTCGCGACAATTGAAATAAGCACCGACATATAATATCTCCCATTTTTGATGTCAATTTTAACAAAAGATATATAAATTTAGTATCGTGAGAAGGGAAAAAGGCTAAAATGTAAAATATTTCAATCTTATAAGGTAATATTGGGGAAAATACATATAAATGTTTGTCGCGACAATTGAAATAAGCACCAACATATAATATCTCCAACTTTTGGATTCATTTTCGGCAAAAGAGGCAACAATTTGGTATCCTTAGAAAGGCAAAAAGCTAAAATGCAAAATATTTCAGTCTTGCAAGGTAATTTGGGGAAAATACATAAACATATTGTGTTGCCACAATTGAAATAAGCACCAACATATAATATCTCCCACTTTTGGATTTATTTTTGACAAAAGATGCAACAATTTGGTATGGCGAGAAAAACAAAAAGCTCAAATGCAAAATATTTCACTCTTACAAGGTAATTTGGGGAAAAATACATGAAAAAAGTTATGTCGCGACAATTGAAATAAGCACCGACATATAATATCTCCCACTTTTGAGGTCAGTTTTTTCAAAAAGATGTACAAATTTAGTATTGCGAGAAAGGAAAAAAGCTAAAATGCAAAATATTTCAATCTTATAAGGTCCTATTGGGAAAAATACATAAAAATGTTACTTTAAACGTATTTTATTGTTCAATAACAAAATTAAACAATTGGATTGGACACAAGTTTTGCAACTTAGAATTGTCCTCTCCGATACATACACAAATTACACATATTTGAACACTATATACATCAATTTATATAAACAAAATTTCTAATAAATGAAGACAAAGAGAAAGAAAAAAAATGGAATTCAAGAAAAAGTAGGAAAATAATAGAAATAATATTCTGATATAGCCATATCAGTGAAGCGTATAATTAGTATTTGAACAAGTCAAGTACACCCTTCTGATTTATTTAACACGTGGAATATAAAGTGACGATCTGTGTACTGTCGATTAAAAGTGCAACTATACTCATATTGGATTATATTATTGTTATAATCATGGATTCTTCTGTATAAGTAAGTTGAATTTAATTAACCAAGTTTGTAACAATTTAAGTACTCTATTAATCATTACGCTTCGCTGATAAGATATAATCAAAAGATGTGTGATCGTTCGGAGTCGTTGTATTGTTGTTGTTTACGGGAGACGAAAGTACATTTTAATCACAAAAAAAAACATTTGATATATTTAAATAAGAATGTAGTTGTTTAAGGAAATAATTATTTTGGAAATCGTTTGGTGTCTTTAAGGAACTTATGAACTTTTGAAAAAATTGCCATGTTTATTTCATCATGAAGTTGTTCATTTCCATGCAGTAAAATGTTTTTATTTATTTCCAGTCCGCCAAGATCCAATGTATTAAGTTCCGTAAATAAAACATTTCTTTCGACAGAATATTTTACACAATCTAATAAATAATGTTCAACATTTTCATTAATATATCCACATGAGCAAGAAGCATTATGTACTAAATTTGAATGAAACAGATCTCCATTTAATGAACTACAATTGTTACGTAATCTTGTATGTAACACATTCAACTGCCTATCGCCGCTGTAGAAATATTTACGTCTTTTAAGTGATAGAAAATACTTTTGGTGGAGTTTAAACTTAAAAGCCGAAAAAGTTGGCAGTTGACGCAAGTTCAGATCCAATGAATTCCATTCTTTTATTACAACAGGAAAGTATGATCGCTGATACAATGACAATCTATGAATTGGTTGTGAAATATTTTGGCTATTCCTTAAATTGTAGGGATTTGTTTCAGCAACTGTAGGTGGAACTTGCTCTGTTAAGTAATCAGGTGTTTGATTATTCAAAATTTTATAAAATAACAGTAATTTTTTAACTTCCCGTCTTGTTTCGAGTTTTTCCCAACCAATTTCATTATAGATAGAGTTTATACTAGCAAAAGATGGAAGTCCAGTAACAATTCGTGCTGCCTCTAGCTGTACCTTTTCTAGTCGATTTGAATTACTTGTCCACAATTGTCCCATACTTCCGATGAATATTCTAAAATTGGTCTTATAAATGTAATATATATTTTCTCTAAGTATTCCCTTTTTAATTTGTATTTCAATTTTCTTAAAACATTAAGTTGCTTCGAAGCAGTTTCTATTATCCTATCAATATGTTTATTCCACTTACAGTCGCTGCTAAACACAACCCCAAGGTGTTTGTGAATTTTAATAGGATGTAATGTAGTTTGGTCAAAATTAAAAGATAAGTTACACTCTCCCCCCCTTGTATCAAAAACCATTATATCCGTTTATAAAAATGTTGTTTTGCGACAAGTTAAATAAGCACCAACATATAATATCTCCTACTTTTGGATTCATTTTAGACAAAAGATGCAACAATTTGGTATCCTTAGAAAGTAAAAAAGCTAAAATGCAAAAATATCAGTCTTACAACTTATTTTGGGGAAAAATACATAAAACTGTTGTTTAGCTACAAGTGAAATAATCACAAACATATAATGTCTCCAACTTTTGGATTCATTTTTGACAAAAGATGCAACAATTTGGTATTGCGAGAATGAGATAAAAGGTAAAATGCAAAATATTTCTGTTTTATAAGGTAATTTTTGGAATAAAATACATATACATGTTGTGTCGTGGCAATTGAAATAAACACCGACATATAATATCTCCCACTTTTTAGGTCATTTTTAATAAAAGATTATAAATTTAGTATCATGAGAAAGGAAAAACGCTAAAATGAAAAATATTTCAATCTTATAAGGTAATATTAGGGAAAATACACCTAAATGTTGTGTCGCAACAATTGAAATAGGCACCAACATATAATATCCCCCGCTTTTGGATTTATTTTTGACAAAAGATGCAACAATTTGGCATCGCTGAAATAAGCACCAAAATATAATATCTCCCATTTTCGGATTCATTTTGACAAAATATGCATAAATTTGGTATCACGAGATAGGAAAAAAGCTAAAATGCAAAATTTTTGAATCTTGTAAGGTAATTTTGGGAAAAAAATACATACAAAAGTTGTGTCGCAAAAATTGAAATAAGCACCAACATATAATATCTCAAATTTTTGAGTGCATTTTTGAAAAAAAAATGTAAATTTGGTATCGTGTGAGGGTAAAAAGCTTAAATGCAAAAAAGTTCAATCTTATGAGGCAATTCTGGGAATAAAAACATATAAATGATGTGTCGCGCACAATCAAAATAAGCACCAACATTTAATGTATCTACTGTGGATACCTCCCCCTTTTGAGGTCATTTTTAACAAAAGATGTATAGATTTGATATCGCAAGAATAGAATAAAGCCAAAATCAAAATAGTTCAATCTTATAAGGTAATTTTAAGAGACATACAAAAAAATTGTGTCGCGAGAATTGAAATAAGCACTGAGAAATAATATCTCCCACTTTTGAGGTCATTTTTGACAAAAGATGCATAAATTTGTTATTGCGAGAAAGTTTTTTTTAAATTACATTTGAATTTAATGTCTCGATAAGATACACTTTTTGGAAATATTTATTAAGAATATAATGTGACGTAAGCATGGAATGTATAAATAAAACAAAGAACGCTATAACTTTGGTTTTTATTTGGTTGTATAAACTTCGTGATCACCGTTACATAACGAGTTCTGGTAATTAAAATCATTTTGTTCGCTTTCGTTGCACAAACATGAGACATCTGGCATTTTTTGCATATCCCCCCTTTTTCAATGTTTTTCATTTTCGTTCGAGTAGCATAAAATTAATCCAATATTCTGTACAGACGTAATGCTAATGATTAGTCGAACACAAATCGAGCTCATAAATGTAAACCGAAATATGTTAAACAACGGCAGTAGAATACGGAAGGAACAAAGGGGTAAAATTTACAAAAATCGAAGTCCAAAGGCATGGCCAAAACGAGAACACAGAAAACAATGACACCAGACACAAAACAACGACGCTAGACAGACAAAGCACAGAAACAGAATTCACAACATTCAAACAAAGCACTCACAGTGTGAACTCCAGTGAAACTGAGAGTGACATCAGGTGATCCGGAAAGGTAGGCATGTCCTGCTCTGTTAACAGCACCCGTCACACTGTGAGTGGGTCAATCCGGGAAAATGTCAAACCTGGTACTCAAATCCGGGAACACGTAAATCTAGCTGAAAATGTCCACTTTCATTCGGGATACTGATACGTCTTCTCTTTCGATGATGTTAAGGTGACGGCCAAAGAGTTTCTTGATGGATGAAATTAACATAGGTTGAACAAATCCCTGACTAAGCAGCTTTTGGGACAGTGTTTTTGTTCTGTTCAAGAAATCACTGTACAAACTACACGCTAGACAGTAACGAATCAACTGTGAAATGTACACTCCATAGGCGGGAGAGGTAGGTATATTGCTGCTAAGAAAGGGAAAGTTCACAATTTGGAAATTAAAATTATCACGCTTATCATACAGCTTAGACTTCAAACGTCCATCCACGTCAATATACAATAACAAATCTCGGTACGAAGCTGAAGTAAGTGTTTCAGTTGTTTCTTTAATTTCAATCTGATTGGGATAGATCTGATGTAAATACTCCTTAAATTTGTGATTATTAAGAGAAAGTACATCGTCTATGTAGCGGAAGCTGAAATTAAAGGACTGGGCTAAATATTTTTCTTTGAATAAGCCCTTGTAAAAACTTGGCCTCGTTCGAGTAATGGAAAAGGTCAGCTAAAAGCAGCGCACAGTTAGTTCCCATAGGAGTTGGAAAACACGACCTCCGAATTGAGATTTGGTAACCTGCAAAATAGACCCCTTTTATTCACACCAATCGTTGCTAAACTTGTTTTGCTGAGTATACATACAATATTTTCTGCATGGTCGGGAACCAATAATACCCAACACAATAACGTCTGGATCAATAGGCCTGTAGCTTTCTAGAATTGCTTGAATATGAAAGGCTTGAAGGCCGGGTTCGGATTGCAGCGATACAAACTACAAAAAGTTTGGTAATGTGGCCAAAAGGTATGCTTGAGAAAACAAAAGCGAAATCATTTAAATAATGTTACTTTAGACATTTCTGCTAAAAAGTCTTTTGTGGAGATTTTCCGTCAGAATAAATGCAGGACGATTAACCCCTGACTATGCTAACAATTTCTTACCTTTAGTAAAAGGTTTTCATTGGTAAAAAAACGCAGGCAACATGTATCTCGAAATAAAACATTTTATATCCCAAATTGTCTATCATGTAACTTCAAAAAGTCGCATGCTGCAGAAAAATGTATACTATACACGGTATCATTCGTATCATGCAATTTGTATTGCCGTGCAAATCGGCCTCAAATAATACCTAGTGGCATTTTATGTTCATCCAACCTCGGCGAAGAAAGTTACCGATGCAGACGTATTAAGTCAAACATAAGATATTCTTATTTCAAACGATCTAATGGGGCACAGTTTGCAAGTACATCGTTCCGAACTACATCCATTTGCTAAACATATTAAGGGTCAACTATTTGATTAGTATTGCTGAGAAGGAACGTCTGATGTCGGATATTTCCAATGCAATCTTTGAGACTGACATTTTTTTCTCACTGGAAGCAAGCCTGTGTGTTTTTTCGGTCCATGCCAGAAAATTTGCTTTCTATATGTCATCAAGGTTATTTGTTTCAGCCATCTCCTGACCTTAATTTTTTTCATTAAACTGCCGATCCTGGAACTTTATTATCGGAATTGATTTTTTTGTATCAATGGAAACATTCCGTATTAAGAATATAAGCATACGAAACAAACGAACGATCATGGGCCGATCATTTGTAAATAAAAACAATTTAGTCTTGTTGCTATTGAAAATAAATATTCTAATATATAATTGGATTTTGATTAGAAGAATATGTTTTAATGCAAATTCAAACCAATAATATGATGTGACATTTGATGAAATTGAATAATTTGTTCGAAATTTTCATGAAATATATAGATATTTTTTATAGGCAAAATCGCCCCGGTGCGTCTAAACACTGCACAGGGCTCCTTAGTGCACCCAGGACGTAAACATTTGTACTCAGCTTATACAGTTCATTAAAATTATTGCAGTTGGAGTTAACATATGTGTTATGTTCTCATTATCTTTTACTCCATATCCTTTCGTAAAATATTCAGGACCACTATACGTGTTTCTTTTCTCACACGAGACTGATTGGTTTTTAGTAATATGCAAAATTTTTGTGCATTTTGGAATGATAACTGTCGAGTTGTATGTCATTTTAATTTTAGTGTGTAGCACGCTGCCGCTGATTGTAAAAAATCGACCGTGAAGATTAAAGCTCCGATAAAGAAGACATCGTTTTCCCGTTATCCTTATCACTAAATTACCGTTGCCTATTTTTGTTAACGGTTTTAGGTAATTTCCTATCTTTTGGTATACGGGAATAGTTACTAGCCTGAAATATGTAAGTTTGGGTGTGTGCTTTAAGCCAATTGATGCAGTATATATAATCGCATACAGAGAAATTAATGTAAATAAATTTGGGGTTACAAAAAAGGATAAATTAGTGGCAATAATTTCAGAGGGAACATTATTCATGTTCTTTCTTACTGCAGTTAGAGATGGTCTTGACCTTTTGTTATACAGTGACGAACATGGTCGTCTGAAATCTAGGCTATATGACAAACGTGATGATTTTGACTTTCCATTTGTGAACTGTCCCTTTCTCTGCAGCAATATGCCTACCTCTCCAGCATATGAAGTGTCTATTTCACAATTAATTCATTACTGTAGAGCGTGCAGTACATACAGTGACTTTGTGGAAAGAGCAAAAGCACTATCAAAAAAAAAAACTGCTGAATCAGGGATATATTCAGCCCTTGTTACATTTGTCCCTACTGACATTCTATGGCCGTCACCACGACATCATAGATAGATATGAAATGTCAGTGTCACAAATGAAAACTGACATTTTCAGCTAGATTCACGTCTTCCCGGATTTGACATTACCGGTTTTGACTTCACCCTGTATTGAGCAACTGACAGTGTGACAGCTGTATACAAGCAGGACATGCTTCCCTTCCGGAGCACCTGATATCACTCTGTTTTCTTTATTAGAGTTCACACTGTTAGTGCTTTAGATTTTTATGTCGTATATGTAGTCGTTGCGTATTTTGTGGGCATGTTCTGTTTTTGGTCTTCCGCCCTCTGGTGTTCTTGACTTTGCCTTGTCACTGCACTTTGATTTATGTAATCTTGTGCTTTGTTCCTTTGGTATTCTACTGCCGTTGTTCATTTTTTTTTCTTAAAGGTGTAATATTTCTTACGTTTTATGCTTTGTTTCTCTGTTGCTTTGAAATTTAAAATCAATGGTGCATGTATAAATACGGGTCCTGAATTTAGCCTTATTATATAAATGTGGGGTATGTCAAATATGTACATCAGTATATAAATTCGGGGTAAGTTTCTGTGATCGATTTTCCACATCCCTACCAGAAAAAAATACCAAATTACCCCAGGGGGTGGGATGGATGGGTGGGGGTGGGGGGTACTGAATCTCTGCGAAAAACAAAATTAATAAAAATCAATAAAAATAACATCTTAGGTCTTCACATATTTCTGACATTTTTTAGTCCATTTGTCAAAAAGAAAACATTGCATTTAAGTTTTTTACTCTGGAAACTCGAAATGGGTCAATTGAACATTTTATTATAACCGGAAACATATTTGTCTATGGTTAAACACTCGCATCATTGGCATGTCCTGATTGTGCGAGGCCTCTTATCTTGGTTTGGTTTTCACGCAAGTCATTGCGGTAGCTGTCGCTGCATAGTGGATAGTTTGGATTTGAGCAATGGCTGTCCTCACGAACCAGCGGAAGGATTCTGTCATTGTTGTTTTTTGTCTTTGAGTACCAAGCTTGCTGTGATATGTCTCTATTGTGAAACATTTTTTTTTTGTTTATATTTTGACCAAACAGTTCAAAATCTATAAAACAGTTCCCTTTCAAAAAATAGAAATGTACCGAAATATTTGATTCGGATAAGAAATATATTGCCGAAATATTTGAATTCTTCGAAATGTTGAAATATTTTAATTCTTCGGATAAGACATATATTTCCGAAATATTTGAGTTCATTGGATAAAACATATAATGCCGAAAAACATGAATTCTTCGTATGAAACATATATTGCCAAAGTATTTAAATTATGTGGATGAAACATATATTGTCAAAAATTTCGATTTCTTAGGATAAAACATATATTAACTAGACTCTATATATTTATAGATAAAATTTAATGAAAAATTCCACATGATTTTTTTTTCGGTGTATGTTCTACACATTATAAGGGGACATAATTAGAATATTTTGGCCCGGTCTGTCCGTTTTCCATCTTGATTTTGAATAATAGGGCTCATCTTCATTGAACAAGCGTTTTACTGTCTATTATATGTGCTACATGTTCTAAATTCCTTAACTGGGATTTCACATGCCACTTTGACCACGTGTAAAGATCAAACGACTAAACGATAACTAAATCATAGCTATGTCAACTGCAATTATTTAAAATTACAATATATCATTGGTTGTGCATAAATTAATGAGTAATCAACGATTTTTTTGATTGGCCGGCAAAATAGGGTAGATAACAGTTAATTTTCACATTTTTAAAACAAAATGAATACTGAAAACTTAACTTTAAAGCCAAATGCAGGAGACAAATTTCAGGGCTTGAAAACGGGAGACTCCCGGTCCGGGAGATATCACACGGGAGATAGAATACATGTATAGACTTATGTTTTATTCCTTTCTGTATTTAGTATTTTACGATTGCAGTCTTATTAGCCACTGCTTGTTGATATCTATATTTTTATTATGTCAATTGTACGAACCATTTAATGAAACTATCCTGTTTCAGATTGAAGTAAACAGACTGTCAATAAATAACAAAAGCATTAAAAGACTCCATCAGATCTGTATTTCTGTATGATATCATTTGGATATCTTTATTTGTTTATTTTATTCAAGATATTAATTTCAAAAACAAGAGAAAAATAACTTTCTAATAAAGTGATTCTTTTTTTTTAGCTAATTCAACTACGTGTTGGGAAAATGACGATAAAATTTTCGACCCGTGATAAGCCATAATAAGATAAAGTTTAATAAATACACCTCTGAATGAGCAAATAGAATCCTGTATTTCTAACACCATCACGGGAACTCTAATTTGTAAATTTTATTTTATTTTTTATGCCACAGTTATGTTACCATATATATGTATTTTGTATTTTGCGGTTGGAAATTGAAAAATAAATCTGAAAATAATTGTAAGTATTTGTGTTAGTGAGATAAAAAGGTTTTTGCCTTTTTTATTTATTAAATATAGAAATTGATATTTCCATAAACACTATTTCAATTTAACGTTAAAAAATAATCTATTTTAAAATTTCAGATTTTTTATAATAAAATTGAGATAACATGTACATTTACGGTAGAAAATTACTGTAATTAACTGATATATACTGTCACAATCCATCACAGTACAACACAGTTATTTTAAATACTGTAGCGAACTGTTATGAACTGTAACAATCAAGGACAGTGCATGACAGTAATAGAAAATGCTGTCATTAACTGACATATACTGTAGCAAGCGTGGACAGTGAGTGACAGTAGTTGTAAAGACTGTCATTTACTGTGAGTTACTGTTACAGTACTGGACAGTTTATCACAGTAATAGGGTATTACTGTTGATGACTGTTCCGGATTAACACGGTTCTGGACAGTAGTTAATTAGTTTTTGACAGTAGTTGAACAGAAGTTGTCAGTGAATGGCAGTGAAAAAACCTCTGTTACTGGTATGGACAGTACTTTTTTGGATCATAGTGTTGGCTAGCAATGTCTCTCAGGTGTGAGTGTTCTGTGTATCATCCGATGTGTGGATTTCTCCCCGATTGTTTGGTATGCTGTTGCACTCGATGAATGGTGGCAGGTCAAGGTGTAAATCGCCATCTTGTGACAAGCTGCAGTTTACGGGTTTCTCTTGCATGTTGAATAAATTGAAGAACTCGGTCGAAGCTAAGGATCTGTTGCTTTGGTAATCGATAATGGCGTTTAGTTTGACAATCTTGTCGGGATCAGACTTGTGGTATACATTCACTGGCATTTTTTTTATCAATTTCTTGTCAATTTTTGCTTAATTGATCCAGAAAAAGAGGATCCAACCCCCAAATCCCCCCTCTGGATCCTCGAGAATGTCAATAGTGATCTTTAAAACGGTTAAAATTTATGACGAACATGAGAAAAGTACAGTCGTCTTCATCTGAATGACTGGCCATTGTGTTATAAATATTAACCGGTAACCAGCCACAGTTGACATCCCCTTTTAACAACAAAATGTAAATAGGTATCAGATATGGACGAGATATTCTGAACAAATCCGTTAAATCGGCTTTGGATTCCAGTGACCTTAAGACTTTACACATATACTGGCCTCTCACTGATACTGCCGATGTCTACTGAAATACATGAAGACTCTTTACCAAACCCTTCGGGGAGTTTTGATTTCGATTTTTCTTCCGTAAGGCGACAGTTTTACCAGCAGACTATATTCCTTGACCTAGCCAGTAGTTTAGCGGCGAGCACTTTTGACCCTTCTTTCAAAATTCCGTTTTGTCATATGCTTTTTCTGTACCAAGATAGTCGTCATTGAGTTAGTAGTCTACCTGTATTGAGTTTTATTCGCATGTTTATGATACCATAGGAAACGAGATAAAGAAAGGGGAGGTTTGGGTACCCATAAACTGGTTCAACACTACCACCGGCTTTTGCTAGTGAGGGTACCAAATCCAGCTATCCCGAGTTCCCATTGTTATTTATGTTTGTCTCCTGTTTTCATTATTGTTTTTCTGGTGCAGTTTGCTTGTAAATTGTGGCGTGTGATAGTAGTTCCTGGCCATTGTGGGTGTTTGCTGTTATCCTGTTTTTTGTAATCAGTGTAAATCAAGTGTTTAGTGAGAGACTTCCTTTCAAAAGTATAAGAAGATGATTATTTATCCCTTATTATATATACGTATTAAAATATAAAATCGGCGAAATGTTTCCACTTTGCATTTGGATTACATAAGTTCATCTCTTGTAGATATGCTAGAATAGGCAGTTATATGTCTTTTGTTCTTGCTTTGTACTTAATTTTACGGACATTTACGTTGATCTCCACAAAGTTGTATGAATACTTGTTTTTTTTTTTTTTATTTAGACCTCGACAAAATAATCTTCTTTTGCGGGTTCACCATGAATGTATCAGATTGTTGAATGGTGGACATGCACTCCACACCCCTTGAAGGGTACACAACAAAAATACATCAAAAACCAATTTGCGATATGAGTTATAAATTGTCACCCTAATTTTATTATTTAATTTACAAAGAAGTTTGGTCATTTAGGAGTGAATTTCGTCCCTATGTTGGGTCATTTTCAGAATATGCTCAGATGTTGTCAAAAATATAGTAAGGTTGTCTCTGGTACATGTTCCTCTTGAAAATAAAATTGATTAATGCTACACTTGGATTTTTGCGTATATTAGCAGTCGAACATTGCTGTGAAAAGCCTTTTGCGTCCATTTCAGCTATTTAGTGTTTGAGAGAGTAATATTTCACGGGTAAATGACCATACTCCATTCATCATGAATATAGTAAATATCGTATCGAATGGTGTAGGAAATTATCTCAAATATAGACCTTGCTTGCGCAGAAATAATAATAATAATAATAATATCTTACTTTTTTTATTTACAAGTTGGCATTTCTACTCATTTTTCAAAATGTCAAACAACAACACTTACAACCACTTAATTGAGAGAGCATTGAATAATCTGTTGTGCAAAAATTCGAAAATATTGAGTCTCTGTAAGGAAGCATGAGGGAGTAAGTATTTATACAACTGATAAACCATGGACATCATTTAGTTTGCAACATCCATTAAATGCAAAAAAAAGAAAAAGGAAAAACAGTAGAAAATATTGTCTTCACAGAGCAGGCAACAATTTTCGTAAATTTTACTATGGTACTTATTAGAGTGTGTACTCCATGTTATAGATGGCAATTTATTTATCACTTTGAATATATTTAAAATGTTCATTTAGGGGGTATCATGACTATCTTAAATTTTAAGTGTCTGAAATAAAAAATAAATATGTATGTAATAATGTTCTTCAGTATTTTTATGTTACATCAATAGCTATCTTTTGTGTATCTCCTGTGGTTTACCAAGATGCATGACCGGGAAGAAATGAGAGTACTACAGAGAAATTTGTTAAAAAGAAATTAACAGTGTTGGCTATATATATATTTTGCTCATATGTCTCTGGCTATGATATATCTAATCAAGACTGTTGACAGTGATGCTCCATGCAAATACTTGGTTGACACTAAAAACCTTTTTAAAATATCTTTAAAAAAGTAGCTAATGTATTCGCATGCTATCTGATTTTTAAGGGGTGCTTTCACTGGAAAGTATAAAAACAAAAAACAAATTTGACGCCACAAATAAATTACTTGATTTGGCCAAGGACCATTTAAGCATATGTAAATGGATGTCTCCTATTTAGTACAGGTAATCAAATATTCTTGTTTTATGGTCTTGTTAATTTGACACAGCTGTAATGTTGATTGCACTAATAAACAATTTTCACCTGTACACATATTTAGTGCATGTGGCTTTATTATTCAGTGAATGACCATAATTAAAGATATGTTGGTGTACAAATTCGTGCGTTGTGTTGTCAATGACTATGCATATAAACATAACTTGCATATTTAAGTCTAAAGATGTTCAGTTTTCTGTATAATTGTCATATTATTATAAAAAATCGAAAGAACATATCGTTTACTCTATAATACTAAAGATATGAGGAACAGTTTCCGTTAACCATGTAGTTCATATCTGATAAAAGCAGTTCCACTTTCTAATAAAATCAGTAATAGACTAGTAATAGACATATAGACACACTTCTATATGTGTGACAATAGAAAAATTATCGTCGCCACTGTGTGGTTTCGGCATCGTCGCGAGTGTGCAACAAAACGGGTTGTGCATCTTCAGTCACAACATAGCATTCTCATAGCAGAATCCCTGCTGCATATTTATAGGTACGCAAAGGACATGCGGCAAATTTGATTAAACAACTGAAGCAAAATTTTTGGATGCTTCGGGTATACATGTATATTTAGCAATTACTAGAAATTTGGGGTCTAATTCATTGTTGTCTGACAATTTCGGGTACCAAATATTGTTCTGAAATAATTTACATATACAAATTCAGACAAAAGATAGAATTAAACTCGTTCATATTGAGATCAGTATGCATATTATATATCAATACGGATAAGTTCGGTTATAATTTTAGTCTCTTTTGATTCTGGTCTTCTGACCCGCATGATTTCAGATTTGGGTTTTAAACCTTATGACATACTCCAGTCAGGTTGACTCGAAGATCCCCCCGCCCCTGAGATCTTGGTATGGTTAAACTATCTATTTACAAAAATAAACAAATAACACCCTAAGGAAATCTCCACTATGACTTGATAATACTACCATTTACGTATTGAATTATCTGTGGTCAACAAAACATTTTTTTTCCATTTTTAAAGGAGAATTTTTTCTGCCCTGAAAAAAAAAATGTTTGTTTAAAACTAATGCAGCTATGAATATATCTAATGTGCAAAATTAATTGAAAGAAGTAAATTGTTTTCGATATGTTTAACAGAAGGAAAATGAGTTTTTTATGAATAAATTATAGCCTTATAAATATTTCTTTCTTTCAGACCGAGATAATCAAATTGTTGCTGCCTCAAACATAAACGAGAGACATATGTTTATTAAGTTTAACATATTACAACGAAGCCAAGTCGCCATTACGACATGTGATTTTTCAATAAATTAAAGTATCAAACATGTTTACAGGTGATAACAGGTATATTCAATGTATTTGTGTTAAATTAACCTACTGTACTGAAATACCCGAAATAAACCTTGTATCGACCTGGAGCATATTATTTATCCTCAACTTTGATATACTTTTGGAAGTGTTATTTTTGTATTTACATTATTTGGATCAAATACTATGAATAAAGCTCTAATGATTCCGCAAACTTCTTTATGTTTTGAAAATACTTAAGAGGTGACTATCCTCTACACTGTACAATTGACCTTAACGAGTAGGGTTTTCAATGGCATGTAGGAGGGGCTGACAGAGGTGTCTTTCTCTTCTTTCCGCCCTTTGATCCTTTCTCCCATCACCTCTCTCCTCTTTCTACCGGTCTTCCTTTCAGAATCTTTTCTGCCCATTTCTTGTCCAAATTTCTCCAGCTCTTTTTGACGTTCTCCAATCCCCTCTCTCCTTTCTCCAGGCCTCCCTTAATCATGTCCGCCCTCTCTTGTAGCAGTGTTATTTTGTTTGAAACTAATTTAATTCAATCTTTTATTGTTTTATTAACTCAATATTTTTATTCATAATGAGAGATAATTAAAAACTATATTTTACATTTTTAAATTATTAATGAACCAATTATTTGATTTTGAATTGTTTCAGTGTATTTTTATATTTTTATGTAAAGTCGTGAAGTTTACAGGAAATCAGGGATGCAAGTCAAGTCCAACAAAAAACAAAGAATATTTGGACACGTAATAATTTTTAATACTCTTCGTCCATGATTACAAACTGGCTTTGGGTTGGATTATTTATAAAAAAAGTGCAAAAATCGAAATGTATTGAAAATACGGATCTCAATCAAGATACCAAAAAGAAAACACTCTACAACAATCAAAGCAATTGAAAAGGAAACTATAGTTGTATCACGATAATAACGTTTCTAGTCAAATGGAAAATCAACTGAAATTGAACTACGTTTAATTTTGTGGATACCAATTTATGTGGGTAAAGATAAAAGACATTTCGTGGGGTATGTAAAATAAGTGAGAACCAAACCGCCAACCTTGAACGAACAATCAGAGGACAATGACAACGTCGGAAAAACAAAGAAACAAAGAAACAACACAAGCACGGCAAAGAAAAGAAAATGAAGACACACACATATTCAAACATGAACAACACGGACCCAATAAATAACTATGGGTGAGATCAGGTACATCGGTAGAGTAAGCATCTCCTGCTCCTTAATAGGCATTCGCCGTGTTGAACATGTCAACTCCGGTAGTAAATGCAAATCCGGTAGAAGAAAAACAAACTGTAGTGGCAAAGACAACTATATGTTGTCATCTGGGAAACAGATATCCCATAGCGGTCCACAAGATCGTGATGTCGACCGTAAAACTTCTGTAGTGATTACCTCAAGTTACGGAAAACATACCCTTGCTTAAGTAGCCTATTTGTAAGCAACCGAGCTCTATAAATGTAGTCAGTGGATAACCACTTGTTGCAAAAAAAAATTAAAAAAGATAATAATAATAATAATAAATCAAATAAATAAATGAATATAAAATAGATAAAGTAAAATTTTATAAATCCATGGTTCCATTATTGATGTCAAAAGACCAGCGATAAAACTGTTACTGTAATTAAAGTGTCACCTGGGGGCACTCGATTGTCTGCCGCGGACATGTTCCGATCACAAAGTACTGAGCAAGCGAATAGGGTGGCTGGGAACAGGACGTTCTTATATCAAAATGGACGTCAATTGTGTGATAGCTACATTCGTTAGCGAATTTGATGATGAAAAAATAAAAAAAGAAGATATCCCATAGCGGTCCACAAGATCGTGATGTCGACCATAAAAATTATGTAGTGATGACCTCAAGTTACGGGCAACATACCCTTGCTTAAGTAGCCTATTTGTAAGCAACCGAGCTCTATCAAGGTAGTCAGTGGATAACCACTTGTTCCAAAGAAGAATTAAAAAAAGATAATACTAATAATAATAAATCAAATAAAAAATTGAATATAAAATAGATAAATGTAAAATTTTATAAATTCATGGTTTCATTATTGATGTCAAAACATCAGCAAGAAAACTGGTACGGTAATTAAAGTGTCAACTGGGGTCACTCGATTCTTGGTGGACATGGACTGTTAAATAGGAGACATCCATTTACATATGCTTAAATGGTCCTTGGCCAAATCAAGTAATTTATTTGTGGCGTCAAATTTGTTGTTTGTTTTTACACTTTCCAATGAAAGCACCCCTTAAAAATCAGATAGCATGCGAATACACTAGTTACTTTTTTAAAGATATTTTAAAAAGGTTTTTAGTGTCAACCAAGTAATTGCATGGAGCTACACTGTCAACAGTCTTGATTAGATATATCATAGCCAGAGACATATGAATAATATATATATATAACCAACATTGTTAGTTTCTTTTTTAACAAATTTCTCTGGAGTACTCTCATATCTTCCCGGTCATGCATCTTGGTAAACACATTAGATACACAAAATATAGCTATTGATGTAACATAAAAATATTGAAGAAGAACATTATTACATATATATTTATTGTTTATTTCAGATACTTAAAATTTAAGATAGGCATGATACCCCCTAAATGAACATTTTAAATCTATTCAAAGTGATAAATAAATCGTCACCTATAACTTGGAGTACACACTCAATTAAGTACCATAGTAAAATTTACGAAAACTGTTGCCTGCTCTGTGAAGACAATATTTTCTCACTGTATTTCCTTTTTCTTTTTTTTTGCATTTCATTGATGTTGCAAACACATTGATGTCCATGGTTTATCAGTTGTATAAATACTTACTCTCTTATGCTCACTTACAGAGGCTCAATATTTTGGAACTTGGTGCAATACAGAAATTTAAATGCTCTCTTAATCGTACATAAGTGGTTGTAAGTGTTGTTGTTTGACATTTTGAAAAAATGAGTAGAAATACCCACTTGTATATAAAAAAGTAAGATATCATTATTATTATTATTTCTACGCAAGCAAGGTCTATACTTGAGAAAATTTCCTACACCATTCGATACGAAATTAACTATATTTACGACGAATGAAGTATGCCATTTACCCGTGAATTTATTTCATTCAGCATACTAATTTTCCAAATGCATAAAATCTGCTCGAAAACTGTGTGTACAGGTCATCTGTTACATACCCTGTCCTTACAACAAAAAAGAAGAAAAAACAACTAGCTGCCATTTGGAAGGCTAAATGTTTATACATTTGCAACACAAAAAAGTATCTGTTCTTGGTGTCCTTTGTGAAGTATTACCCTCTCAAACACTGTAAATAGCTGAAATCGACACAAAAGGCTATACACAGCAAATGTTCGACTGCTAATAAACCAAAAGATACAAGCGTTGCATTTATCAATCTTATTTTTAAGAAGTACATGCACCAGAGATTATCTTACTATATTTTTCACAACATCTGAGCATATTCTGAAAATGGCCCAACATAGGAACACAATTCATGCCTTAATGACCAAACTTCTTTGGAAATAAATAAATAAATTCGGGTGACAATTTATCATTCATATCGCAAATTGGTGTTTGTTGTATTTTTGTTGTGTAGCCGTAAAGGGATGTGGAGTATATGTCCACCATTCAACAATCGGATACATTCATGGTAGAACCCGCAAAGAAAGATTATCTTGTCGACGTCTAAATAAAAAAAAAAAAAAAAAAAAAAACAAAAAAAAAACAAGTATTCAGACAACTTTGTAAAGATCAACGTTAATATCCGTAAAATTAAATACAAAGCAAGAACAAAAGACATATAACTGTCCATGTTTGTATACTTACAAGAGATGAACTTATATATTCCAAATGCAAAGTGGAAACATTTCGTCGATTTTAAATGTTCATACGTATATACAATAAGGGATAAATAATCATCTTCTTATACTTTTGAAAGAAAGCCTATCACTAAACACTTGATTTTCACTGATACCTGTTTAAACATTTTGTTTGTTATTAAAAGGAAATATTTCCTGTGCCTGGTTACCCGTTAATATTTATGACACAATGGCCAGTCATTAAGATGAAGATGACTGTAATTTTCTCATGTTCGTCATAAATTTTAACCGTTTTAAAGATAACTTTTTCGGATGCAGAGGGGGATTTGGGGTTGGATCCTCTTTTTCTCGAACAATTTAGAAAAAAATTGACAAGAAATTGGTAAAAAATTGCCAGTGAATGTATACCACAAGGTTGATCCCGACAAGATTGTCAAAGTATACGCCATTATCGATGACCTTAGCTTCGACTGGGTTCTTCAATTTATTCAACATGCAAGAGAAACTTGTAAACTGTAGCTTAGCAACATGTTCGGGTAAGATTCTGACACTCGGTCAGCATGGAAGGAATTTCATCTTAAAATCACAAGATGGCCTTATACACCTTGATCTGCCACCATTCCTCGAGTGCAACAGCATACCAAACAATTGGGGCGAAATCCACGCATCGCAAGATACACGGAACCACTCACACCTGAGAGACATTGCTAGCCAACACTATGACCCAAAAAAGCACTGTAAATACCAGGAACAGAGGTTTTGTCACTGCCATTCACTGACAACTACTGTTCAACTACTGTCAAAACCTATTAAATACTGTCCAGAACCGTGTTAATCCGGAACAGTCATCAGCAGTAATACCCTATTACTGTGTTAAAATGTCCAGTACTGTAACAGTAACTCACAGTAGATGACAGTCTTTGCAACTACTGTCACTCACAGTCCCGATTGCTACAGTATATGTCAGTTAATGGCAGTATTTTGTATTACTGTCATGCACTGTCCTTGATTGTTACAGTTCATAACAGCTCACCACTGTATTTGAAATAACTGTGTTGCACTGTGGTGTATTGTGACAGTATATATCAGTTAATTACAGAAATTTTCTACCGTAAATGTACATGTTATCTCAATTTTATTATAAAAAATCTGAAATTTTAAAATAAAATATTTTTAACGTTAAATTGAAATAGTGTATATGGAAATATCAATTTCTTTATTTAAAAAATAAAAAAGGCAAAAACCTTTTTATCTCACTAACACAACTACTTACAATTATTTTCAGATTTATTTTTCAATTTCCAACCGCAAAATACAAAATACATATATATGGTAACATAACTGTGGCATAAAAAATAAAATAAAATTTACAAATTAGAGTTCCCGTGATGGTGTTAGAGATACAGGATTCAATTTGCTCATTCAGAGGTGTATTTATTAAACTTTATCTTATTATGGCTTATCACGGGTCGAAAATTTTATCGTCATTTTCCCAACACGTAGTTGAATTAGCTAAAAAAAAAGAATCACTTTATTAGAAAGTTATTTTTGTCTTGTTTTTGGAAATTAATATCTTGAATAAAATAAACAAATAAAGATCTCCAAATGATATCATACAGAAATACAGATCTGAGGGAGTCTTTTTAATGCTTTTGTTATTTATTGACAGTCTGTTTACGTCAATGTGAAACTGGAATGGTTCGTACACTTGACATAATAAAAATATATAGATATCAATAAACAGTGATTAATAAGACTCAAATTGTAAAATACTAAATACAAAAGGAATAAAACATAAGTCTATACGTGTATTCTATCTCTCGTGTAATATCTCTCGAATCGGGAGTCTCCCGTTTTCAAGCCCTGAAATTTGTCTCCTCCATTTGGCTGTAAAGTTAAGTTTTCAGTATTCTTTTTGTTTTAAAAATGTGAAAGTAACTGTTATCTACCCTATTTTGCCCACCAATCAAAAAATCGTTGATTACTCATTAATTTATACACAATCAATGATATCTTGTAATTTCAAATAATTGCAGTTGACATGACTATGATTTAATTATCGGTTAGTCGTTTGATCTTTACACGTGGTCAAAGTGACATGTGAAATCCCAGTTAACGAACTTTAGAACATGTAGCACATATAATAGACAATGAAACGCTTGTTCAATGAATATGAGCTCTTATATTCACAAGTCAAGATGGAAAACGGACAGACCGGGCCAAAATATTCTTATTATGTCACCTTATAATGTGTAGAACATACAACGAAAAAACAATTATGTGGAACTTTTAATTTAAATTTATCTGTTTATAAGACATATAATATGTTTCATCCTAAGAATTCGAAATTTTTGCCAATATATGTTTTATCCAAAGAATTCAAATACTTCGGCAATATATGATTCATACGAAGAATTCAAGTATTTCGGCATTATATGTCTTATCCAATGAATTTAAATATTTCGGTAATATATGTCTTATCCGAAGAATTCTAATATTTCAACAATTCGAAGAATTCAAATATTTCGGCAATATATTACTTATCCGAAAAAATCAAATATTTTAGCATATTTAAAAAAAAAAAGGGGGGGGCTGTTTTATAGATTTTCAACTGTTTGGTTAAAATATAAACAAACAACTTTGTTTCACAGTAGACATATATTGCTCACATTTAGCTTGATGCTCAAAGACAAAAAAGCAATGACAGCATCCATCCACTGGTTCATAAAGACAGTCATTGCTCAATATGACTTGCGTGAAAACCAAACCAAAATAAGAGGCCTGGCACAATCAGGACATGGCCATGATACCAGTGTTTAACCATAGACATATATGTTTCCGGTTATACAAAATTGTTCAATTGTTAAATTGACCCATTTCGAGTTTCCAGAGTAAAAAAAACTTTAATGCAATGTTTTCTTTTTTACAAATGGACTATTAAATGTAAATGGTGAATAAAGGATATGAAGTAAATACACATAAGACAAAGTCTCTACAAATACATGGTAAAAACAAGGAAAGGAACAACGCTTTTATTGTTGTTCTTCATCTTGAAGTCACCACGAAATATGTGAAGACCTAACATGTTATTTTTTATTGATCTTTATTGATTTTGGTTTTTTTTTGCAGAGATTCAGCACAACCTCCCCCCCNCCCCCCCCCCCCCCCCCCCACCCCCGTGGATTAATGGGGTATTTTTTCTGGAAGGGATGTGAAAAATCGATCTCAGAAACATACCCCGAATTTATATACTGATGTACATATTTAACATACCCCAAATTTATATAACAAGACTAAATTCAGGACCCGTACATATAAATGCACCATTGATTTTAACCTGAAATTTCAAAGCATCAGAGAAACAAAGCATTAAACGTAAGAAATATAGCACCTTTAAGAAAGATAATGAACAACAACAGAAGAATACCGAAGGAACAAAGCACAAGATTACATAAATCAAAGTCCAGAGACAAGGCAAAATCAAGAACATCAGAAGACGGAAGACCAAAGACATAACATGCTAACAAAATACGCAAACACTACATATACAACACAACAAAACTAAAGCACTAACAGTGTGAACTCTAAAAAAGAAAACAGACTGACATCAGGTGCTCCGGAAGAGTAGCATGTCCTGCTCTGTATACAGCATCCGTCACACTGTCAGTTGGTCAATCCAGGGTAAAGTCAAAACTGGTAATATCAAAACCGGTAATGTCAAATTCGTGTGCGAATTTATATACTGTATCAATTAGCTTAAAACGCACACCCAAACTTACATATTTCAGGCTAGTAACTATGCCCGTATACCAAAATATAGAAAGTTACCCCAAACCGTTAACAAAAAATAGACAACGGTAATTTAGTGATAAGGATAACGAGAAAACGATGTCTTGTTTATTTGGGCTGTTAATTTTCACGGTCAGTTACTTTACAATCAGCGGCAGCGTGCCACACACTAAAATTAAAATGACATACAATAGTTATCATTCCAAACTGCACAAAAAATTTACATATTACTAAAACCCCATCGTTTAGTGGTCCTGAGGGCACATGTTTACGCCCTGGGTGCACTAAGGAGCTCTGTGCAGTGTTTAGACGCACCGGGGTGATTTTGCCTAGAAAAAATATTTATATACTTTCATGAAAATTTCGAACAAACTATTTAATTTCATCAAATGTCACATCATATTATTGATTTGAATTGGCAACACAAAATATTCTTCTAATCAAAATCAAATTATATTTTAGAATATTTTTTTTCAATAGCAACAAGATTAATTTTTTATTTACAATTGATCGTCCCATTATCGTTCTTTTGTTTCGTATGCTTATATTCTTGATACGGAATGTTTGCATTAATACAAAAAAAAAATCAATTCCGATAAAAAAAGTTCAAGGATCGGCAGTTTAATGAAAAAATATCAGGTCAGGAGATGGCTGAAACAAATAACCATGATGACATATAGAAAGCAAATTTTCTGGCATGAACCGAAAAAACACACAGGATTGCTTCCAGTGAGAAAAAAATATCGTGTCAGTCTCAAAGATTGCATGGGAAATATCCGACATCAGACGTTCCTTCTCAGTTCCCTAATAATCAAATAGTTGATCCTAAATATGTTTAGCAAGTGGATGTAGTTCGGAACAATGTTCTTACAAACTGCACACCATTAGATCATTTGAAATAAAAATATTTTATGTTTGACTTTAATACATCTGTCTTTCTTCGGCGAGGTTGGATTGACATAAAATGCCAATAGGTATGATTTAAGGCCGATTTGCACGGCGATACAAGTTGCATGATACAAATAATACCGTGTATAGTGTGCATTTTTCTGTAACATGCGACTTTTTGAATTTGCATGAAACATAATTTGGCATATAAAATGTTCTATATCGAGATACATGTAGCATGCGTCTTTTTTTACCAATGAAAACCGTGTACTAAAGGTAAGAAATTGTTAGCATGGTCGCATGCGACTGCATGCTTCTAGATGTATGCGACTTGTAATACCTTGTAAGCGTATTTGACAACGGCAGTAGAATACCGAAGGAACAAAGCACAAGATTACACAAATCAAAGTCCAGAGACAAGGCAAAGGCAAGAACACCAAAAGACGGAAGACCAAAGACACCACATGCCTACAAAACACTCGAACGTTACATATACAACACAAAAAACTAAAGCACTAACAGTGTGAACTCTCAATAAACAAGAGTGACATCAGGTGTCCCGGAAGGGTAAGCATGTCCTGCTCTCAGCACCCGTCACACTGTCAGTGGGTCAATTCAGGGTAAAGTCGAAACCGGTAATGTCAAATCAGAGAGACGCAAATCTAGCTGAAAATGTCAGTTTTTATTTGTGACACTGACATTTCATATCTCTCTATGATGTCGTGGTGACGGCCATAGAATTTCTGAAGGGACGAGAGTAACAAAGGCTGAACATATCCCTGACTCAGCAGTTTTTGTGACAGTGCTTTTGCTCTTTCCACAAAGTCACTGTATGTACTGCACGCTCTACAGTAACGAATT
>MJUU01032137.1:0-25781 GCA_002080025.1 Modiolus philippinarum | reverse complement strand
AAAAAAGTAACAATTGAAACTTTGTTCCATATGTTCGTTTATTTTTGTAAGGAAAAGATATGTTAAAAAAAACTGTGTAAATGTAAATGAGTAATATTTTAAATACAATAAAATTTCGCATAGAAAAAGTAACAGGAAAAATTACCCCGGAAAAGTTCTGTGAGTTTATATAGCATAAGAAATGTCACATCTAAAATATTATATAAATTTAACAGTGATGAAAATAACGTTAAATAAGTAAAATTTATAGAATCAATTAAAAAAAATCATAATGTATTCAGTAATTTTGACAAAATTTGTATCTGTGAAATACTTATAGACTTTATCGTATATTTTGTACACATATTGAAGTACTTGGATGATAAAATAAAAATGCTTGATTGAAGTACATGCTATGTAATCAACTACATATAAACAAGAAAAAATATTTTAGTGACACCAAGTTTATGATTTAAAGGTAAATGATTTACGATTATTACCCCCCCAATTTATCAATATTCTTCCTCTCATTTACAGCTGTGAAAACTTATTACTGCTAATATACCACTGTTGTTTTTGTAGCACTTTACTTCAGCACTTTAAAAATGCTTGAATGAACATAAATAGACAATTTCCCTTAAATAGACAAACTGGCAACTATAAATGTCTTGAATTTGAAATGTATCAGTTAAGGAAATGTATGGCTTCAATAAAATTTATCAACACTTATAAACTTCTTTGGAAGCTGTGATAAATGTTACATTCTTTCCTATAAAATCACCCCAAATTATATAAATAGACATATTTCATGTGATCACAAGCAACAATGCAAATATACATTGTAACCTTTTCTTGTGACTTTTTTTCTTGTGACTTTTTTTCCTGTGGCTTTTTATTTGTGACTTTTTTCCGTGACTCTTTTTCCTTTGATATTTCTTCCTGCATTCAAAATATCACCCATATGGGTAAGCAAATACACACATATACAGTAATTACAAGTGACAATATTTACTGAGAAAGAAATAAACAAATTCTCCAGTGAAATTTGAATCATCTAAATAGAACATGTCTCGCATTACCCGATTTCAGGAAAGCGTTGAAGAAAGACTTAACAAAATTTCACAACTCAATATTCAAAATTACATTTCATAGTATAGGTAAAATTGCCTTTACAAATTTGGATCCAGTATAAAAATGAATGAATATTCCAACATAAATATTGCACTTTTTAGTTCGTTTATGCTCTGAACGTTAGTCATAAAGTCTAAAAAGTTGTAGTATTCTTCACAACAAGTGTTGAATTTCAACCTGGTTGTTTCGCTGTCTTATTAAAAGGAGATAACAGCGATTCACTAAACTTCACCCGTTACACTCACTTTTCCTGAAAACGTTTTACCCTTTACATTAACATGTATAAGCCATAAAAATATTATCGATTTTTAGATGTGAAATATCTGGCTTTTGTTTTACTTTTAATTGCTGCTTCAAATGGAACCAGACTTATTACAAAGATCTACAAAATTCATTTCGTGGTCTTCTTTCAATATGATAATCTATATCGCATCTATATGAGGAGCATCTGAAACATTTAATTAACATTGGATACACGTGTGCTACGGTATCTGGGTGTAACCATTTAAAACATGTATCTGTATGATCAAGAACAGAACCGAAATGACTGTAGCCAGTAATCATTTGATTCTAGGGTAAAACTCATTCAAAAAATGTACCTGAAACTATTGATGACCCGATTGATGAATTGGGCTCAAAATTGAAATGTACAACTAATCCATGGCAGTTGATCATTTTGAATTCGGAAATGAAAATTCCTTTATGCATACTGGCCAATTTTGCTTACCGTTGAAGGTTCGAGATTTCGAACAGCAATTAATACTCGCTTATATTGTTAGATTGGTTCTTCCTGGTTATATTTTCCCTCATGTATATTTTACTCCATATCATCTCTTTTTTCTACAAGTGTGCGATGACAACATCTTGAGGGTTTCTTGTTTATTGGTACACAATACTTGACATAAACTAACATGTGAAAGACTCGTATTCCTATTTTCTGTCGTCAATGTGCTGCTACACTATATATTTCAAATTCGTTGGGAAATGTAGGAGAGAAACAAGCATATCGAGTTTAATATGGTACTTAGTATGCCACTGAGATTCAGTACACCGTCTTCACATACTCTCACTGTAATCCAGCCCCGTTGACAGTTAATCAATAACAAGCTTGCTATTTTTTTTTAATAAATAGTTTGTTATTACTGCCCTCTGCTAGTTTGAATTTTTACTCGTGTAAAATATGTAACAATATTAAATTATTTCCCTTTTTAGTCTAAAAGGCATGCATTTATATTTTTAGTTTTTTATATTCTAGTAAAAGCATTGCTAACTTGCATGAAGAGAATTGCCGACCATATATAGAAAACAACATGACCAATAATTACAGTGAACTTAATCGCAGAGAATTTATTTCATGCATATGTATAAATTAAACCATATTGTTTTTTCTAAAGAAAGTATTATATGTCAATAAAGACTATCTCAATTTGCCCAATTAAGTTAAATAGAGTAAATAAAGACAGTGTTTAGGGTTTACTGCAGCCAGTAATGGTCCTCCTTTAAACTCTCAAATTGGATATTAAATTCATATAGCCTGTTTTAATACCTTTCTGTAGAATTTATGATATATATACAACTGGTGAGATCTTTATTTTGACTCTTGCTTACATAAAAAAAAAAACGACCACTCGCAATCGAAAACTAATTAAATACACTTTTCATTTCATCATTTTTCAGTCAGTTCGCGAAGCATTATACATATAGATTTCGTTTGAAAAAAAAAACACGAACAGAAAACAGCTTGTGGAAAACAGGTCTTTCATCGTCATGTTTGTCTCTTGTCTGGTGTCTTAAGTTTGCGTTTTAATACATCTAAATTGATGAAGCTTCCGGTACAAAATGGTGTAGTTTTGTTGATTTTAATACTATCAAAAGACTTTTTCTTTCCCTATTGACACTCTAGTTTAATTTCACACACACTCGAGTAACATGTATACCCCCTGTATCACATTACTATAACTTTTCTATAGCCTGCCTCTGTGTGTCTGTCAACGATCGATTTTGGTCAATTGGTACTACTTGCATATGTTTCCAGTCATGACCGGTGGAATTGAAATGTAATGCAGTGGCCTGTGATCTTTCTTTTTTTCCGAATGTGGACACGGTGCAAGTTAATACGAAGGTTGAGTGAATTTTTCGTTTCACCGACATACTGTTGTTGGCAAACAGAGCAAGTAATGAGATAAATGACATTATCTGACTTGCAGGAAAAATTGATAACAAATTTATAGGACTCGCCTGTTGCTGTGCTTTTGAATATTTTAGTTGTTGAGCTATACTTGCATAGAAGGCAATGCCTGTCGCGACATATTCTAAACTGATCTGTTTCAGGTGACGGTAATTTGGCTCTTACGAGAATGTCCTTCAGATTTTTGGGACAACGAAATGATACTATAGGAGGTTCTGGAAAAAAGGGCTTTCATTTTGGGCGATGAATGTAGAATTGGCATATATTCACGGGATATAGCTGACAAATGAGGTAACTGTTAATGGAAAGTAGTAACCAGTGGCGTCCGCAATTTTTTCTTCTTTCTTTGCCGATAATATAGCAATTCGCTTCGGTCAATCGAAGAGACCTTTTGAACAGTTGTTCTGACATGCTTTTCTTTGTAACCTCTGTTCACAAGATGTTGAGTAAGTTCTCCGCTCCTCTGTTTGAATGCTTCTTCTTGCGAACAGATACCGCGTATTCATGTTGAAAGTCCATATGGGATGGTATTTACACAGTAATATATATACACCCCGTAAACAGGAGCTAGGGGAATGTCGCCATCAAGATAGGGAAATCAAAATCATCCCTTTTATCATAAATTTTAGTTTGTACTTTACCAGAGTCAATGATGACACTTAGATCCAGTAAAGGGCAGTATTTAGAATCATTGTTAGCTTTATTAAGTTTCTTTTGTTGTGGGTAAATAATGACGACACAATCTAAAAAAAACTTGGATTGTCAAAAGTAAGGATACCGTCAATGTACTTGCTATTCAAAGTAGAAATAGTCGATCACAGTTTGGTACAATTCCATATTGTAGTTTTTTCATGACAGAATAAAAAAAGATCGGCAATAAAAGCTGCACATTTAGTATCCAAGAGATTCCATTGACCTGATGATAAACAATGATGACAAAACGAACAAAAATGTTGTCTATAAATGCTGTTTTGGATTTCAGCAACCGATTCAGTGCTTCATCATATCACCACATGTCCAAGAGCAATAATTGTTGCAAGTAATCTAGGAGAAGAATCCTTAAGTTCTATTACAACAAATGAACTGCAGACCAGAAAATCTAAAAGACCATTTTATAAGTTGTCTCAATTTGAATTTAATCAAAGTTTCTGGAAGGATATTTGATACTACTGATTATTCGGATTTCGTTTGGTTTTATGCATTTTAAACATTTTTGGAAATTATGGATTTCCTTTGTTTGGGTTCTAGTGCTCTGATTAGGAATTAATTTCCGAAATGGCCATACAGCTCATTAAAATTATTGCAGTTGGAGTTAACATATGTGTTATGGTCTCTTGTTCATTTTACTCCATGTTCTTTCGTAAAATATTTAATACAGGAGTTTGTCTTTTATTGCAGTGTGGAGTTGGTAAAACAATTCCCCGTAGTAGAGATGTATGCTCTTTATTTTTCTTAGATATGGTGTACTTGTACATGATATTATATCTCATGTTACACTTTCTTCAATTACTCTTATTTATATTTATGTAAATTCTAAACCCTAAGGATTAACTCCCTTCATCGTAGTTCTGTCCTTAGCAATATTTGATATTACTAAATATTCGGATTTTGTTAGGTTTTAAGCATTTAAAATATTTTTTGAAAGTTATGGATTTCCTTTGTTTGGGTTCTAGTGCTGCTGATGAGGTATTAATTTCCGAAATGGCCATACAATTCATTAAAATTATTGCAGTTGGAGTTACCATATGTGGTATGGTCTCGTGTTCATTTACTCCATATTCTTTCGTAAAATATTTAATACAGGAGTTTGTCTTTTATTGCAGTGTGGAGTTGGTAAAACCATTCCCAGTGGTAAAGATGTATGCTCTTTATTTTTCTTAGATATGGTGTACTTGTACATGAGATAATATCTCATTTGTACACTTTCTTCAATTACTATTATCTAAATTTATGTAAATTCTAAACCCTAAGGATTAACTCCCTCCATCGAAGTTTTTTCATTAGCAATATTTGATATTACTAATTATTCGGATTTCGCTTGGTTTTATGCATTTAAACATTTTTTGAAAATTATGGATTTCCTTTGTTTGGGTTCTAGTGCTGCTGATGAGGAATTAATTTCCGAAATGGCCATACAGCTCAGTAAAATTATTGCAGTTGGAGTTTTCATATATGTTATGGTCTTGTGTTGATTTACTCCATATCCTTTCGTAAAATATTCAATACAGGAGTTTGTCTTTTATTGCAATGTGGAGTTGGTAAAACAATTCCCATTTGTAGAGATGTATGCTCTCTATTTTTTTAGATATGGTGTACTTGTACATAAGATAATATCTCATGTATACACTTTTTTGGTTTGGGTACCCATAAACCGGTTTAACCCTACCGCTGGCTTTTGCTAGTGCCGGTACCAAGTCCGGCTGTCCCGAGTTCCTATCGTTGTTTATGTTTGTCTTTTGTATTTTTATTGTGGGTTTTTTTCTTGTGCAGTTCATATTTACTTTCTGGCATGTGGCTATGTTTTTCGGCCATTGTAGGTGTTTCCTGTTATCTTTTTTATTCCACTTTCTTCAATTACTATTATCAAAATTTATGTAAATTCTAAACCCTAAGGATTAATGCCCTCCATCGCAATTTTGTCCTTAGCAATATTTGATATTACTGATTATTCAGATTTCGTTCGGTTTTACGCATTTTAAACATTTTGGAAATTATGGATTTTCTTTGTTTGGGTTCTGGTGCTGCTGATGAGGATTTCCGAAATGGCCATACAGCCCATTAAAATTATTGCAGTTGGAGTAAACATATGTGTTATGGTCTCATGTTTTATTACTCCATATCCTTTCGTAAAATATTAAATACAGAAATTTGTCTTTTATTTCAGTTCAGAGTTGGTAAAACAATTCCCCGAGGTAGAGATGTATGCTCTTTATTTTTCTTAGATATGGTGTACTTGTACATGAGATAATATCTCAGGTGTACACTTTCTTCAATTACTATACATTATATAAATTTATGTAAATTCTAAACCCTAAAGATTAACTCCCTCCATCGTAGATTTGTCTTTAGCAGTATTTGATATTACTGATTATTCGGATTTTGTTTGCTTTTATGCATTTTAAACATTTTGGAAATTATGGATTTTCTTTGTTTGGGTTCTAGTGCTGCTGATGAGGAATTAATTTCCGAAATGGCCATATAGCTCATTAAAATTATTGAAGTTGGACTAAACATATGTGTTATGATCTCGTGTTCATGTACACCATATCCTTTTGTAAAATATTTAATACAGGAGTTTGTCTTTTATTGCAGTGTGGAGTTGGTGAAACAATTCCCCGTTGTAGGGATGTATGCTCTTTATTTTTCTTAGATATGGTGTACTTGTACATGAGATAATATCTCATTTGTACACTTTCTTCATTTACTATTATCTAAATTTATGTAAATTCAAAACCCTAAGGATTAACTCCCTCCATCGTAGTTTTGTCCTTAGCAATATTTGATATTACTGATTATTCGGATTTTGTTTGGTTTTATGCATTTTAAACAATTTTGGAAATTATGGATTTTCTTTGTTTTGGTTTTAGTGCTGCTGATTAGGAATTTATTTCCGAAATGGCCATACAGCTCATTAAAATTATGGCAGTTTGAGTAAACACATGTGTTATGGTGTCGTGTTCATTTGCTCCATATCCTTTCGTTAATTATTTAATACAGGAGTTTTTCTTTTATTGCAGTTCGGAGTTGGTAAAACAATTTCCCGTGGTAGAGATGTATGCCGTTTACTTTTCTTAGATATGGTGTACTTGTACATGAGATAATATCTCATGTGTACACTTTTTTGAATTACTATTTTCTAAATTTATGTAAAATCTAAACCCCAAGGATTAGCTCCCTCCATCGTAGTTTTGTCCTTAGCAATATTTGATACTACTGATTATTCGGATTTCGTTTGGTTTTATGCATTTTAAACATTTTTGGAAATTATGTATTTTGTTTGTTTGGGTTCTGGTGCTGCTGATGAGGAATTAATTTCCGAAATGGCCATACAGCTCATTAAAATTATGGCAGTTTGAGTGAACATATGTGTTATGGTCTCGTGTTCATTTAATCCATATCCTTTCGTTAATTATTTAATGCATTAGTTCTTCTTTTATTGCACTTCGAAGTTGGTAAAACAATTCCCGTTGTAGATATGAATGCTCTTTATTTTTCTTATATAATATCTCATGTGCACACTTTCTTCAATTACTATTTTCTAAATTTATGTGAATTTTAAACCCTAAGGATTAGCTCCCTCCATCGTAGTTTTGTCCTGAGCAATATTTGACACTACTGATTATTCGAATTTCGTTTGTTTTTATGCATTTTCAACATTTTTGGAAATTATGGATTTCCTTTGTTTGGGTTCTAGTGCAGATGATGAGGAATTAATTTCCGAAATGGCCATACAGCTCATTAAAATTATGGCAGTTTGAGTAAACATATGTGTTATGGTCTCGTGTTCATTTACTCCATATACTTTCGTTAATCATTTAATACAGGAGTTTTTCTTTTATTGCAGTTCAGAGTTTTTAAAATAATTCCCGTGGTAGAGATGTATGCTCTTTATTTTTCTTAGATATGGTGTACTTGTACATGAGATAATATCTCATGTGAACAGTTTCTTCAATTACTTTTTTCTAAATTTATGTAAATTCTAAACCCTAAGGATTAGCTCCCTCCATCGTAGTTTTGTCCTTAGCAGTATTTGATACTACTGATTATTCGGATTTCGTTTGGTTTTATGCATTTTAAACATTTTTGGAACTTATTGATTTCCTTTGTTTGGGTTCTAGTGCAGGTGATGAGGAATTAATTTCCGAAATGGCCATACAGCTCATTAAACCTATGGCTGTTGGAGTAAACATATGTGTTAGGGTCTCGTGTTCATGTACACCATATCCTTTTGTAAAATATTTAATACAGCAGTTTTTCTTTTATTGCAGTTCGGAGTTCGTAAAACAATTCGCGTGGTAGAGATGTATGCTCTTTATTTTTCTTAGATAATATCTCATTTGCACACTTTCTTCAATTACTATTTTCTAAATTTATGTTAATTTTAAACCCTAAGGATTAGCTCCCTCCATCGTAGTTTTGTCCTCAGCAATATATGATATTACTAATTATTGGGATTTCGTTTGGTTTTATGCATTTTAAACATTTTTGGAAATTATGTGTTTTGTTTGTTTGGGTTCTGGTGCTGCTGATGAGGAATTAATTTCCGAAATGGCCATACAGCTCATTAAAATTATGGCAGTTGGAGTAAACATATGTGTTATGGTCTCGTGTTCATTTACTCCATATCCTTTCGTTAATTATTTAATACAAGAGTTTTTCTTTTATTGCAGTTCGGAGTTGGTAAAACAATTCCCGTGGTAGAGATGTATGCTCTTTATTTTTCTTAGATAATATCTCATGTGCACACTTTCTTCAATTACTATTTTCTAAATTTATGTAAATTTTAAACCCTAAGGATTAGCTCCCTCCATAGTAGTTTTGTCCTTAGCAATATTTGACACTACTGATTATTCGGATTTCGTTTGGTTTTATGCATTTTCAACATTTTTGGAAATTATGGATTTCCTTTGTTTGGGTTCTAGTGCAGCTGATGAGGAATTAATTTCCGAAATGGCCATACAGCTCATTAAAATTATGGCAGTTGGAGTAAACATATGTGTTATGGTCTCGTGTTAATGTACACCATATCCTTTTATAAAATATTTAATACAGGAGTTTGTCTTTTATTGCAGTGTCTAGTTGGTAAAACAATTCCCCGTTGTAGGGATGTATGCTCTTTACTTTTCTTAGATATGGTGTACTTGTACATACTTTCTTCAATTACTATTATCTAAATATATGTAAATTCTAAACCCTTAGGATTAATTCCCTCCATCGCAGTTTTTCCTGAGCAATATTTGATATTACTGATTATTCGGATTTTGTTTGGTTTTATGCATTTTAAACATTTTTGGAAATTATGGATTTTCTTTGTTTGGATTCTGGTGCTGTTGATGAGGAATTAATTTCCGAAATGGCCATACAGCTCATTTAAATTATTGCAGTTGGGGTAAACATATGTGTTATGGTCTGGTGTTCATTTACTCCATATCCTTTCGTAAAATATTTAATACAGGAGTTTGTCTTTTATTGCAGTTCAGAGTTGGTAAAAAAAAATCCCCGTGGTAGAGATGTATGCTCTTTATTTTTCTTACATATTGTGTACTTGTACATGAGATAATATCTCATGTGTACACTTTCTTCAATAACTATATATTATCTAAATATATGTAAATTCTAAACCCTAAGGATTAACTCCCTCCATCGTAGTTTTGTCCTTAACAATATTTGATATTACTGATTATTCTGATTTTGTTTGGTTTTATGCATTTTAAACATTTTTGGAAAATATGGCTTTTCTTTGTTTGGGTTCTGGTGTTGCTGATAAGAAATTAATTTCCGAAATGGCCATACAGCTCATTAAAATTATTGAAGTTGGAGTAAACATATGTGTTATGGTCTCGTGTTCATTTACTCAATATCCTTTTGTAAAATATTTAATACAGGAGTTTGTCTTTTATTGCAGTGTGGAGTTGGTAGAACAATTCCCCATAGTAGAGATGTATGCTCTTTTTTTTCTTAGATATGGTGTACTTGTACATGAGATAATATCTCATGTGTATACTTTGTTCAATCAATATTATCTAAATTTATGTAAATTCTAAACCTAAGCATTAACTCCCTACATCGTAGTTTAGACCTTAGCTATATTTGATATTACTGATTATTCGAATTTCGTTTGGTCTTACGCATTTTAAACTTTATTTTGGAAATTATGTATTTCCTTTGTTTGAATTCTAGTGCTGCTGATGAGGAATTAATTTCCGAAATGGCGATATAGCTCATTAGAATTATTTCAGTTGGATTTAACATATGTGATACGGTCTTATGTTCATTTACTCCATATCCTTTCGTAAAATATTTAATATAGGATTTGTCGTTTATTGCAGTGTGGAGTTGGTAAAACAAGTCCCCGTGAAGATGTATGCACTTAATTTTTCTTAGATATAGTGTATTTGTACATGAGATAATGTTCAATTACTATTATCTAAAATTTATGTAAATTCCAAACCTAAGAATTAACTCTCTCGATCATAGCTTTGACCTTAGTTATCTTTGATATTACTGATTATTCGAATTTCGTTTGGTCTTATGCATTTTAGACATTTTTTGAAATTATGGATTTCGTTTGTTTGAATTCTGGTGCTGCTGATGAGGAATTAATTTCCGAAATGGCCATGCAGCTCATTAAAATTATTGAAGTTGGATTTAACATTTCTGTTATGGTCTCATGTGTATTTACTCCATATCCTTTCGTAAAATATTACATATTTCATAAGTTGTTGAATACGTTTAAGAAGGTTTATTACAGATATGGATATTTAATATCCAAGTTTGCCGTTACTCGCAAACAGCTAATTACTAAGGGCAGTTCTAATCCTCGTTTTCACGGTAATGTTGTTAAAATGCCAGAAACTGATTAAAATGCAGAAAAGCTGGGACATAACTTACATTATTACATAATAGGAGATATTGACACAAGCTGCTCTGCTTGCATCCATGAAATTAACCTAGAGATCTAGTGACCTCAAAATTTATATACGCACTGGCCTCTCACTGATACTTCCGATATCTACTGAAATATATGATGCTTCTTAACTGAAACCTGCGGAAGTTTTGAGTTTGCTTTTTCTTCAGTAGTGCGACAGTGTTTTACCAGCAGACTAAGCTTCTTTAACTAGCCGGCAGAATAGCGGCGACCATCCATTGACCCGTCTTTCAGAATTGCATACTGTCATATTCTGTCCTTTCAATTTTGTGGTCAAGAAGTTAGAAGTGTACCTGTATTGGATTTTATTCGTTTGTTAACTAAAGTATATCGAAACGGGACAGATAAGGGGAGGTTTGAGTATCCATAAGCCGGTTTAACCCTACCGCTGGCTTTTGCTAGTGCCGATACCAAGATCGACTGCCCCGAGTTCCTATTGATGTTTATGTTAGTCTTTTGTCTCATTTGTGTTTCCTGTGTAGTTCCCTAGCAGATGGTGATATGTAATTATAATTTTCAGCCATAGTAGGTGTTTCCTGTTGTCTCTTTTATTTCATTTGATTCGATTTAGTATTTTTTTTCAAATGATTGCAACGTTGTTTGAAGCTTTGTCGACATGTGCAAACACATATTTCTCACCAAGTTTTTTATTTCATTTTGGGTTAATTCTGTTAACAGACAATCATAAAGGGGTGACTCATAGTAATCATGTTTATAGAAATTATTACTATTGGTGATTTAACTAATGATTTTATCTTTAAACATATTAAGATAATTTTGTCTGCACTTTCTCGTTTGCATATTGTCGTGCTGACAAACGTGGAATTTCTGTAGGGACGAAAGCAACAAGGGCTGAACATACTCTTGACTAAGCAGTTTATGTGATTGTGTTTTTTGCTCTTTTCACAAAGTATCTGTATGAACTACAAGCTCTGTGAAATAATACTCTGTACGCTGGCGAGATTGGTGTATTTCTGCTATAAAAGAGAAAGTTCACAATTTGGAAGCCAAAATAATCACGTTTGTCATATATCGTAGATTTCAAACATCCATGTTCATCAATGTATAACATAAGGTCAAGGTATGAACCAGAGTTAGGTGTATCGGTTGTCTCTTTATAGGCAGTACTCGGTATGAATCTTTTAAAAGGGAACATATATATTGGCCAGTGTGTCTACGATATCAAACAGTACAATATACATATCGGAAATCATCGCCTTAATTCACTTCGTAAAACAGAATTATCATCGAATATTTCATTCACGAAGAAAAAAATGAAAACATAACCTTTCTTTCAACATTCTACAAGATAAATATATCAGTGATAATGTCTCTGACTTTCGATACGAAAATATAGATAGAGTCCATTATATCCAGATAATTGATATCACGGATTATCTGTTTTGACATAACGTTGTTTCACGACGCCTGCCGAAGCCGAAGTTATCATTTGTTAAACCAGTTCCTCATACATGGTTTAGCCCTGTAATATTCATATTAAACACATTGAAATGGTTTGTGACTTACAGTTGAGTCATTCCTGTCCTTAGCATCCGTATGGCATGTTCCCTTTCATTTTTACGTAGACGTAGCATTAACGAGCGTGATATTTCTTCAATATTCCTTTGCGATTTTTTTACAATATTGTGCAACTCAATTATTAAATTATTTCAAATAAGCGTTTATAATTTTAATGAATAAAACAGACAATGACATTTTTATTTATTTTGCATGATATATTTCGAATAAACATTGTTTTTAGTGTAACTAGCATCCATAACCAATGATGATCATTCGCTTTCGCAAATGACTGAACACGGTTAAATTAAAAAAAAATTGTTAATGCCTTTGAATTCGTAAATTTGATTACCTTTACAAATTAATTTTCCCAAACTTCCTCGATTAATCTTCAGCTCATACAAACCACAGAATAATAGATTAATACATTGGTTTTAAAACATTATATTGAAGTATTATTTCAGTGTAGTTTCTTATGCCTTTTCTTAATTGCAGAAACTAATACCACAGTGACTTTGATACAGATGGGTGCAGACGCAACGTTCCAAAAAGTGCACTTAAAGTGAACTTGAAGTTCACTTTTCACGTGCACTTCGCGTTCTCTTAACTGTTGCGAAGTTCACCTTTTTGGAATAGGTAGCTATTCCATGACAGGTATATTTGCGTTCACTAGTGAACTTTAAGTGCACTTGAAAGCTGTCGCGAAGATCACTACTTAAAACGAGGTTATCTTATATATATAGTTAGATCGTACTGAGGTGATAAAAATTTATTTCCACGTAAAAAACGCAGCTATATATAAAATATAAAAGATGTCAGATAATATTTTCCCGCAACAAAAATGAAATCACACGTGTAGATAAGAACGTGTTACTGTATTCCAGTCAGACAACAGTTCGAAATTCAGCACTTCATAATTTGATCGAATACACTTTAGAGGCTTATTTTGTTCATCGGTCGGGGAAAATATACTATTTATTTTCATTGAGCATATTCAAAACACAGTTTATAGATCCATTTTCCGAAATGCCGTATTTTTGCCGATTTTCTGTTCCAAAGACGCGGGGCATATTTTACAAAGTCTTTTAAAAGAGGTCACTTTTTTTCCGTTTCACGGGTTCAATTTTCAATGCTGGACACCCTTTTCCCGTTTTCAGGTCCGTTTTTCAACGATTTCAATCCAGTTTCCTCTCGCTTGAAAACGCAAGCCGCACTTCCCGCGTATACCCCATTAACCCAATCTTTATAAATGACAAAAAGTCAAGTTTTCATTATGTGATTTATAGTAGATCTTTACAAATTACCAAAATAACTCATTTTTTTAAATATTTTATTTTATCATATCCTTTTGAAATAGTTTTATTTGTGGTCTGGGACTAATATAATATGCTATATTAATCCAAGTTGTGATATAGCTTTTTGTAAATCTTTACATATAGATATGTTTGAAAAGTCAGGTTTATACTAAATCTTTACAAATGACCAAAGTAATTCGCATTTTTAAGTATTTTAGTTTATCATACCATATAGAGGAAGTTTTGCATCTCGCGATATAAATTTTTGTAAATCTTTTCATAAATATGTTTGAAAAGTCAGATTTTCATTATGCAGTTTATACTAAATCTTTACAAATGCCCAAAATAATTCATTTTTCAAAAATATTTTACTTATTATATCCTTTCGAAGAACTTTTATATGTCGCGATATAGCTTTTTGTAAATCTTTATAAAAATTGGTTTTAGAAGTCATGTTTGCATTATGTGGTTTATACGAAATCTTTACAAATGACCAAAATAATTCATTTTTATAAATATTTTACTTTATCATATCCTTCAAAGAAGTTCATGGGAAAAATACATATAAATGTTGTGTCGCGACAATTAAAATAAGCAGCAACATATAATATCTCCCACTTTTTGATTCATTTTTGACAAAAGATGCAACAATTTGGTGTTGCAAGAAAGGCATAGGCTAAAGGGCAAGATATTTCAGTCTTACAAGGTAATATGGGGAAAATACATCAAAATGTTGTGTCCCTACAATTCCAATAAGCACCTACACTTAATATCTCCCACTTTTGGATTGATTTTTGACAAAAGATGTATAAATTTGGTATGACAAGAAAGGAAAATAGCTAAAATGCAAAATATTTCAATCTTAAAAGATAATTTTGGAAAAAATACATATAAATATTGTGTCGAGACAATTGAAGCAAGCATTGACATATAACATCTCCCACTTTTGAGGTCGTTTTTAATAAAAGATGTATGAATTTGGTATCGCGGGAAAGGAAAAAAGCTAAAATGCAAAATATTTCAGTCTTATAAGGTAATGTGGGATAAAATGCATATAAATGATGTGTCGCGACAATTGAAATAAGCACTGACAAATAATATCTGCCATTTTTGAGGTCATTTTTGACAAAAGATGTATAAATTTGGTATCGCGAGAAAGCAAAAAAGCTAAAATGCAAAATATTTCAATCTTAAAAGATAATTTAGGAAAAAATACATACAAATATTGCATCGCAACAATTGAAATAAGCACGAATATATAATATCTCCCACTTTTGATGTCATTTTTGACAAAAGATGCATAAATTTGGTATTGCAAGAAAGGAAAAAAGCTAAAATGCAAAATATTTCAACCTTATAAGGTAATTTTGGGAAAAATACATAAAAGATGTTGTGTCGCGACAATTGAAAAAGCACCAACATCTAATATCTTCCACTTTTGAGTACATTTTTGACAAAAGACGTATAAATTTGGTATCGCGAGAGGAGAAAAAAGCTAAAATGCAAAATATGTGAACCTTATAAGGTAATTTTGCGAAAAATACATAAAAATGTTGTGGCGCGACATTTGAATTAAGAATCAACATATACTATCTCCACTGTGAATATCTCCCATTTTTGAGGTCATTTTTGACAAAAGATGTATAAATTTGGTATTGCGAGAATAGAAAAAGGCTAAAATGTCAAATATTTCAATCCTATAAGATAATTTTTAGGGACAAACATATATATATATTAATGTTGTGTCGCGACAATTGAAAAACGCACTGACAAATAATATCATCCACTTTTGAGGTCATTTCTGACAATGGTATTGTGAAAAAGTTTTTTTTGAAATTACATATGAATTTAATGTCTCCAGCATAAACACGGGCCTCGATAAAATACCCCTTTTTGAAAAATTTATTAAGTCAGAATATAATGTGACATAGCATGGAATGTATAAATAAAACAAAAGAACGCTATTTTTTTTTTTATTTATAATCGCATTTTGGTTTTAATTTATCATCAAAAATAGACTAAGAAGGGAATGAAGTCGTCGAGTTTTCATATTTTTTGCTTAAAATCAATTTCGATATATTAATTTCACGTGTTTTGAACTGACCAATCGTTAAGTTCAACCCAAAGCTGACACGAAGTTCACTTCAAATGCACTTTGCGATCACTCCCGCGATCGCATCTTCTTTTCAAATGCACTTGAAAGTGGTCGCAAGTTCACTCTAGGCTATCATGGAATCCCTTTAAAGTGCACTCGAAGTACACGCGAGGAACGCTTTTGGAGTACACTTGAATGGAATGTTGAGTCAGCACCAAACTGCATTTTGTTGTTTATTGATACTAACTAGGCCGATGCCTCTGTTGGTGGACAGTTAGTCCCCGAAGGTATTAAACAACCAAGTAGCCAGTGCTGCGATACTGGCTCAAAAACACATTCTACTTTGGAACGTTCGGTTACTTAATTTAAGAAAAGTTTACTGAAACTAAGGAGCATCACCCTTTCTTGAGTAGCTCTATTCTTAGTAGATTTTTGCTTATCTAATTAGATAATACTTGATACTGCTAAATGCATTTTGAATCATTACTGCGGTTTACACACTACAATACCAACTTCAAGTAACATATTTCAACTTGACAAAATAAAAAAACATGGCACATTAAACAAAATGCTTATATCAATATTTTTTGGCATTTCTATCTTGAAAAAATTATGGAACTGATGCATTTCGACTTCAATAAACTATAACACATGCTGTAATTTAAGGAGTTAAAACCAATTATCACTTCCAAAAAGCTGTCAGTTATAGATATGTTTCCTTTTTAGGTGTTTAACTGATTGGTTGAAAACGAATCGACGAAGAAATTTTGTTTTTATCACTACAATAGGATTTGTTATATTGATTACGCTACGGAACATATGGATCAAAGGTACAGTGAAATAAACTTAACAAAGATACAATTCTTCAATTCAAATTTCAAATAAACAAAAATATATGGAAATGTTATAATCAATGAAGGGATATGGAGTAAATGCACATCTGATAAGGTTTCAATAAATACTTTGGAAAAACAAGCAATGGAACAACGCTTTTATTGTTGTTTGTCATCTCGAAGTCACTATAAACACCTATAAAAAAAGCAATAACATCTACACTCTCGACGTACTGGATCCCAAAAGATGCACTCTTCCACACTTTGTGAGAAGAACATAACAAACATTTCACGACTTCTAACAGTTCACAAATAATTCAGTTATGGATGCAAGAATTTAAATCCAACTTTAATATTAACTTATAATGATTTAAATTCTCAAACGAAGCAGGTATATTTGTGAGCTTTTGAAAAAAAAAGAAAACACTGTTTTTTAAGACTGCCTGAATGAAAGCTGAAATGTCGACTGTACTCTTTGTGTACTATATATATATATATATATATATACATATATATGTGTGTGTGTGTGTGTGTGTGTGTGTGTGTCTAAGAATGCTAACCACAATGTGTCTGATGAAGGGTAACGGATGCCTGAAATAGAACACAGTCAACATCTTGTTTATATATATATATATATATATATATATATATATGTATATATATATACGTCTAAAGTGATACACAACAACACCAAAATAAAGTTATTATAGAAAAAATTAGGCAATAAAAGTCCCAAATTGATCAATTGACGAAACTTTTGCTAGACCGACTAGATTCCTCAGCGTCTGATGATCTAATTATAAGAATTTCAAAATGACATACATATAATGTCAAAGAAATTTTACCTGGACACAAGATAAATATTTACACAAAAAGACCGTTAAAATATTTTTCGTATATGGCTATCCCCACAAATATTGATTGATTGATAAGTACAGTTAAAACGTCCAGCAATACTAGTGATAGAACGAGAACAATATATATATATATATATTAGTGATGTTATAGTTACTTTATTTGTTTTTTTATTTGCTGGACGTAGTGCAGGCGGTGTTGCCAGAGATGTCACAACAGTGATGGTTCGAATCCCGGATAGGGAACTACCAATGTGCAGATCTAACAATTTTGGGCTGATTTTCAGACGTACATATATATTAATAGAAATTTTGTTTTTGATACAAGAACTATTGGCGAGCACTTATGGACAAGCCCCTTGTGGGCGAGTCCATTATTGGAGCCAATATCCCTTGCATCAGAAACTTCTCTTATTCTTTTTATTAGTAATTAACTAAAAACAACTACAGTAGAAGACCGAAGGAACAAAGGAGGGAAATACACAAAAATTGAAGTCCAAAGACACTGCCAAAATGAGAACACAGAAAACAACGGCATTCCATACTGCCGTTGCTCCAGACACAAAACAATGACGTAAGACAGACACAAAGCACAGAAATAGAAATCACAACATTCAAAACAAAGGCACTCACAGTGTGAACTCAAGTGAAACTGAGAGTGACTGAGTGAAACTGAGAGAAATAGAAATCACAACAGTAAATACAAAGGCACTCACAGTGTGAACTCCAGTGAAACTGAGAGTGACATCAGGTGCTCCGGAAGGGTAAGCATGTCCTGCTCTGTTTACAGCACCCGTCATACTGTGAGTGAGTCCATCCAGGAAAATGTCAAAGTCGGTAGTCAAATCCGGGAAGACGTGAATCTAGCTGAAAATGTCAACTTTCATTTGAGATACTGACACGTCATATCTTTCAACGATGCTATGGTGACGGCCATAGAATTTCTTGAGTGATGGAATTAACATAGGTTGAACAAATCCCTTACTAAGCAGCTTTTGGGACAGTGTTTTTGCTCTGTTCAAAAAATCACTGTACAAACTACACGCTCGACAGTAACGAATCAATTTTGAAATGTAAACTCCATCGGCTGGAGAGGTAGGTATATGGCTGCTAAGAAAGGGAAAGTTCACAATTGGGAAATTAAAATCATCACGCTTGTCATATAGCTTAGATTTCAAACGTCCATTTTCGTCAATATACAATAAAAGATCTAGGTACGAAACTGAAGTAGGTGTTTCAGTTGTTTCTTTAATTTCGAGCTCATTGGGATATATCTGATGTAAATGCTCCTTAAATTTAGGATTATTATGAGAAAGTACATCGTCTATGTAGCGGAAGCTGAAATTAAAGGACTGGGCTACATGTTTTTATTTGCTTTGAATGAGCCCTTGTAAAAACTAGGCCTCGTACGAGTAAAGGAAAAGGTCAGCTAAAATCGGCGCACAGTTGGTTCCCATGGAAATCCCTATTGTCTGTTGGAAAATACGACCTCCGAATTCGACAAAAATATTGTCGATCAAAAATTCTAACATTTTGATTACGTCTAAATCATTTCATAGAACAAATTATGAAAATGAATGTTAATTTTCAACAAATTGTGAAATTGACTAGTATTGATTAGTAAAAGAATTTTTACGATCCGATAAGAGTCTCTATAGATCTAAATTTCTTTGTTTCATTGATTCTGATTGACAAAGTAGGCGTTGCCTCAGTAATTTTTTGCCAATATTTTTTTCGTATCCGGGCAGAAGAAAATGCTGAATTTTATTTGCTTCGTGAGATCAAAGGAAACTCATAGAAATTACAGAAATTATATATATATATATCTGTCACTGAATGNTACCCAAATAATGCTACACCTTTCAAAACCACTAACCCTAAAATCTAGTTTCTTAACCAAACAAGTTGCGCCATTGGTCAACCCATCCTCCACGTCCAGATTAACACAAACTTCGGAAGGAACATTCACAGCAACAGCTAAATCTTTTTCCAGACCCATGGTCTTATTACTGTCATTGGGTATCTTATTCAGTATTTTTTGTTTCACATTATTTGACAGATCGCTACCTACACTATCAATTGCAATTACATGACATTTTTCATTATCTGTCTCTGAAAATACTTTTTGATTAAATGCTGCTACCTCTTTCCGTGTTGTGTATAAATGGGGTAGCGATTCTAACTCTGGTTTGTCATTAACTATTCGTTGCCTTAGTTGAGCTATATCATCCTGATTGTGATTGCCTTCCCTCAACCTATTCAGCAATTCCGCAAACGATTTATCATCTTTCTGTCGCATTATTGTTTTCAGTTCAAACATAGAAAAGAGGTCTTGCCATAGATTTGTTGCTAAAGGACCATAATTGACGTCTAAATCTTCAAATATCCAACCATCAAACACAGGTTTTAACTGAAACAAATCGCCCACTGCTATCACACTAACTCCTCCAAAACAAGCAGTTGATCCTTTGATTTCTTGTAGTCTCATATTAATATAGTTAAACATATTGTGTCCTACCATGGATATTTCATCAATGAAAACTGCTTTTAGTGATGTGTATTTACTGCGTAAACAATTTAATTGGTGCATGTCTAATGGTTTGAAGATTGCCAATGATTGGTTAGCTGGAATACCAAAAGTGGCATGAATAGTACTTCCACCGATGTTATGAGCAGCCTTGCCTGTTGGCGCACACATCAAAACTTTAATGTCATCTGGACATTCACCAGGGGCTTGTGAAAAATATTTGCATGTAGCTTGGTACAGGGCACGTGTAACTACACTTTTTCCGACTCCAGCTCCACCGGTGAGGAAAACATACAAGGGATCAGTAGGATTGATTTTGAACCAGTGTAGAACATGATAGAAAAATAACTTTTGCTCCTCATTTAGCCCTCTTACTAAATGGCGGAATTCATGATCTTCAAGCAAAGGCGATTTCTCAATATTTGTCCCTACATCTACCCTGGTGCATCCTATTTCTATTCCGATGTCATATGATTGATTTACTGCAGGATCTGGTGGATTGAAACAACCATAAACGGAGCACTCCATCTCTTCATTTACTTGTGAGCATCCCATTTCTTCTACATCTTCGAATTCATCCATATAGTCATCTTGAATATTTTCTTCATAGATCGCTTTATCAAAGTCTGCATTACCAGGTTCATATGCTGACCTTCTAGCTTTTATTTGAGCTTGCAGTTGGTTGTAACGAGTTTCATAATCACAACTGTTCCCTTTTATGTCTTTGCCTTCATTTCGCCATGGTATGAACAACATCAACATCTCTCGATAATAATTTTCAGGGTCGACCTCAATGTTATATCTTACATATCTCAAAACTTTCTTTCTCTTTCTTCTTACAATCTTTGCTCCATTTTTTAATTCTATACATGCTGGTATATTGGAGTATTGGAGTTCATCGGAAGGAAACGTCAATGTCTCATCTTCATCTGTGCATTGTTCAGTGCCAGAGTTTTGGTGAGATTGATTATCTGTTGGAATGGATTCATCATCGTTTTCATCTTTTTCATACATAGCATCCTTAGACATGTCTTTCTCATATTTCAATTCAAACCACGCCACATAATCTGCTAAGCAAACATCACTGAGAACCTTGGGCCGACGACTGTACTGCTTTATGATGCTATCTGCCTCTATGTCAGTTGAATTCTTGGACAATTTTTCTAAAATATCTTTATTTTTAAGGAGTACAGTACGTTCACTTTCAGGGGATGTGTTGATGAATTGGACAGTTCTGGAAGAATTTCTTAATTTTAACTGAAGTAGCAAGTAGACACTTTCTTGGGCACCTACTTCTACATGAGTTAAAAACTTATTTCCAACTCTTCTCACTTGTTGCTTTATGTTCGAATCTTTAGATCTAGCTTCTCGACAAGCTTCTGCTAACAAATTGGACATTCCCCTTTGACCTTTTGATATATAGGAAACAATATAGNTAACACAAGGATATCGAGATTGCCTTCCCACCGAGGGATTTGGCTGTTCTTCGAATGCACAGATATTACAGACAAATTACGCTGTCCACGCCATCCCTGTGGGAGACCAAAGGGATATAAAATAGAACGAACTACAAATTCATTTTATATGACACTTAAGTATATGAATTAACCGAATTTATAACATGCTTACCGTGGTCCAGTGGTAGCGTGGCAAACTTTTAAACCTTAGAACCTTGACAGAAGGCTTTCGAATCCCACTGGAATCAACACAATTTAATATTTAATATTAAAAGACTTAAACTTTGGATTTTGATTGATAAAAATGATAGAAAAATACATCACAGGCAGATGATTCAAACCAAAATGTTTAATTATGGACCGATCTATGCTGTGCGCCCCATCAAAATGTGGGCTATTTCAATATTTGGAAAATGACACTTAGAAAAAAAAAAGTTTTTATTCGGTTTTCCAATTGTTTTGACATAATTTGCACTGATTAGACTTGTTCTCGAAATAGCCGTATGCAGAAGATAAATTAACTGCAATTTTGGATACTTCATTGGAACAAAATTTGTTTTAAAAAAATGAAATGAATCATGCATATTTCTATCTTTTTTATCAATCCAAATCCAAAATCTTAGTCTTCTAATATTAAATATTAAATTTTGTTGATTTCAGTGGGATTCGAACCCCTCCTGTCAAGGTTGTAATAGTTAAAAGTCTGCCACGCTACCACTGGACGGTAGACATGTTATAATTTCGGTTGATTAACATTCTTAAGTGTCACATAAAATAAATTTGTAGTTCGTGCTATTTTACATATCATTGGTCTCCCACAGAGATGGCGTGGGCAATGTAATTTGTCTGTAATATCTGCATTCGAAGACCTGCCAAATCACTCGGTGGGAAGGCAATCTCGATATTCATTTTTTCAATTCTAACCCCGTTGGGTTCCTACGAAAGGCCGTTCTTTTTAATGTTTAGGCCCTGCATTAGCGTAAATATTTGCAAATCCGGGGAGATGAACAAGTTTCCACGTTGACTGAATTTATAGACAGCTTATATATGAATATATACTTCCAGTTTGAACAATGTAAATAACATGAGTATAAATACTGTTTATATTTCAACTCTATTTAAGTCTTATTCAAAACAAGATACATTCTAATAAAACAGTAAACTATTTACAAAAAGAGTACACTACAAAACTTAATTCAATCAGTAAACTACAAGTCGGAGATTAAAGTGACGGAAAAAAATATGTGTTGTTGTTTGTTCGTAATTTTTTTACTGCAATAATTTCTAATTTTGAACAAAGGCATTCATTGATTTATAATCCTGATGTTAACACTGGTTTTAAACGATCAATCTAGTAGCTTCCTTTATATCTAGGTCTTTGGAATCGTATACTGAACCCGTCCAAGAAAACGTAAAACGCCAAATACCAAAAGAAAGTCGCCCTATTTCTAACATAACGGAATGCGAAAAACAAGCACTCCTTAATTTAGAAAAGAGAGAGGATATTGTTATTAAAAAGGCAGACAAGAATTCTACTGTAGTTATCATGAATAGCGATGACTACTTGGCCGAAGTCAACAGACAACTCTCAAGACCTGCTTTGTATAAGAAATTGAAAAACGACACAACAAAGAAATACAGCGAAGAAGTTGTAACAGCATTCAAATCAAAGCTAAAAAAAAAAACGAAGAAATAGATCAGGAAACTTTTGAAGGTCTTCTTCCTGAAAATCCCAGAGCTGGTTTATTTATCTCCTCCCCAAAATACACAAAGAAGGAACTCCTGGCCGACAAATAGTCAATTGTATTGGTCATCCCACAGAAAAAAAATTCCCAGTTTCTAGATTTTCATCTACAACCTTTTGTTGAAAACGTACTTTCTTTTGTGAATGATACGACTGATTATATCAACAAAACACCCTCTGTAGACTGTCCGCCCAAAACAATTTTGGTTACTTTATACGTGAGTTCTTTATACACCATCATACATCACGATGAAGGAATCGAGGCCTGTCTTAAAGTGTGGGATAGTTAGACTATAAAGTAATTGAGAACAAAACCAAACAATCCAAGGACAATGGCAACATCAGAAACAAACAAAAAAAAAAGGAAAAAAAAAACAGAGACACAACATGGGTACGGCAAAGAAAAGAAAAATGAAGACACACACACAAAGATGAACAACACGGACCCAATAAAAAAACCATGGGTGATATCAGGTGCACCGGTAGAGTTAGCATCTCCTGCTTCTTATAAGACACTCGACGTGTTGGACATGTCAAATCCGGTAGAGGAAACAACAATTAAGCTTTAGAGGGAAATATCTGGGAAATAGATATCCCATAGCGGTCCACAAGATGGTGATGTCAACCGTAAAACTTCTGGAGTGATGACTTTAAGTTTTGGGTAACATACCCTTGTTGAAGTAGCCTATTTGTGAGCAACCTGGCTCTATCTAGGAAGTCACTGTATCGAACACAGCCTCTTGAATAGCGAATGAGCTGGGAGATGTAAACTCCATATGCCGGCGCTGTTTGGATGTTGCTACAAATAAAAGGGAAGTTTACTATTGGAAAGGTGAAGTCATCGCGTTTGTCGTACAGCTTAGTTTGAGGTCTACCTCTGTTGTCAATTTCAAGGTGAAGGTCAGGGAACGAGGCTGATGTAGAAGTGTCTGTGGTATCCTTAATTTCGAGCTCTTTTGGATAGATCAGATGATGGAAATCACCAAAGCGAGGGTTGTTTAGTGACAAAATATCGTCTATATAACGGAAGCTAAAATTGAAGGATTGGGCCATTGTTTATCTTTATTTTGATAAAGCCCTTCGGTGAATTCAACTTCATAAGAGTGGAGAAACAGATCGGCTAGGAGAGGCGTACAGTTTGTGCCCATAGGAATTCCGATAGTCTGTTGAAAAACAAGTCCTCCAAACTGGACAAATATATCGTCGATCAGAAACTCTAACATCTTAATCACTTCGTCCTCTGTATATTTTTTCTCCGATTCGGAGTCATTTTTCACAAAGTAGGCTTGTTCTCTACCTACAACAATGTGCCTATATCTTCGTTCACCGTTCTTACGTGAGAAACATCTATGAATTAATCATTTCAGTCGAGATTTTAGTTGTTCATGTCGAATAGTAGTGTAAAGTGCGGAGAAGTCGAAAGTGTTAATGCTGTTACAGTGTGATAATGATCTAGAGTTTAAGATGTCAAGTAGATCTTTGGAGTTTTTCAAAATCCACATTTCATTTACATCGCTAAAATAGAGAGAAAGTGGCCATGCTTTTATATTAATGGTTAAATTATATGAAGTTTTAGTATTGCGGACACAATGTAAAATAGATAAAAAGTGCCCCTTCTTTTATATTTATGGTTAAATTATATGAATTTCTAGTATTGCGGACACCGGTATAATATAGAAGAGATAAAAATTGTCCTTTCTTTTCTATTAATGGTTAAATTCTATGATGTTTTAGTATTGCGGACACCGGTATAATATAAAATAGAGAAAGAGTGTCCTTTCTTTTATATTTATGGTTAAATTATATGATGTTTTAGTATTGCTGACATCGGTATAAAATGAGATAGAGAAAATGTGCCCTTTCTTACATATTTATGGTTAAATTATAGAAAGTTTCAGTATTGTCTAAATGTAATTTATTTTCTTAGGTAATTGTGGCTGATTTTGCAGCATCTTTAAATACTATATTTCAGGACTTTTTCAATTTAACTGTAATTATTTTCATTTTTTTTTTCTGACAAAAGTACCAAAATTAAAGTTTTTGCAGACCCCATTCTGATATTGTTACGGCAAAAGTCGAGACAATTTCCGAGAGAACGTTTGTAACATTGATTACATAAATGCTGTTTTATATGGAAAACCAACTATTTTCTTTCGTGAAAATCAACAGTTGTGTTATCTATATGTATCACATTGTAAATTATCATTTTATTTATACTGTCACGATGTGGAATTTTATATTGCACTCTCATATTTTTTCATTTCGAATTCGTTTCATAAAAATATATAAGATTATTAAAACGACACGGTGCACGTTACACAGTACACGGTGCACGATACACGATACACGATACACGATTGAGAACTTTCTGTATAGTGCATAGTGCGAATCATGTGCGTTCAACGTGTGAATCGTGTGCGTTAATCATGTGAATCGTTTGCGTTCATCGTGTGAATCGTGTGCGTGTGGTAGGGATTATTGAACGTTTGCATCGCTGTATTTGTTTTTATTT
>MJUU01032134.1:105636-124242 GCA_002080025.1 Modiolus philippinarum | reverse complement strand
AACAAATTACCTTTACTTGCTAGCTATGTTTGGTTGATTGTTTGGTTTACCTGTGATTGTGTATTGCTTTGAATAACAAATTCAGCTGTCCAATCAGAAACAATATTTAAATGACCTTGGTCAGCCAAGCTTATTAGTCACAACTCCAGGTGAATTATAGACTATTCCATATTGTAAAAGAAAGCCAAAAATATTTGTAAGCATATTTTGTTTCATGGAAATATGTCTTCCTTAGCTTGCAAACAAGTACAATGTATGAATCTAAGTACTTTATTCCCATTGTATCTTTTATATCTATTGCAAATGACAGAAATCAATGGTGGCAACTAAACTTTAAAATTGTCAAGATCACTGAATCATAAACTAAAAGAATTATTTGTAAACAATAATAGCACTACACACCAGGAGAGGCAAATTATATCTAGTCATTTAGAAGCTTTAGAAACCAAATATGAAAACTTAATTCCATATAAAAACTGCATAAAATTGTGACTTACAGACAGACAATAGTTTTATTTAAATGGTGAATGAAAGGATATGGAATAAATGCACATGAGACAAAGTCTCTACAAATACATGGTTATAACAAGCAAACGAACAACGCTTTTATTGTTCTTCATCTTGAAGTCACCCTGAGGCCTTCAACAATGAGCTTTGCTCATGCCTCATAGCAAGTTCAAGACGGCCTCTAGCACCGGTTTGATCGGTATGTAAATATAACAAACATACCCAAGCTCTATAGAGCTGTTAACGGACAGACAGATGGACAGACATCTATATCATTATATATCATCAACTCAGAATTATAATTTTAACTAGAAATAAATCATTCATTTGAACTATGAAAAGAACGATAATCTCTTCATCAAGGTGCGAATTTTGTCTTTGACATGTTGGACATTTAACTACATTGGTTAATACACATTCTCAGGATGATCTAACTTAGGTCAAAAGATTGCAAACTTTGATCCTACATGCTAACCTGAAATAGCTGTAAAAGCTTTATAGAGCTTGGGTTTGTTTGTTATATTTACATACCGCTCAAACCGGTGCTAGGGGGCGTCTTGAACTTGCTATGAGGTATGAGCAAAGCTCACTGGTAAAGGTCTCAGGGTGACTTCAAGTTGAAGAAAAACAATAAAAGCGTTGTTCCTTTGCTTGTTATAACCAAGTATTTGTAGAGACTTTGTCTAATGTGCATTTATTCCATATCCTTTCATTCACCATTTAAATAAAACTACTGTCTGTCTGTAAGTCACAATTTTATGCAGTTTTTATATGGAATTAAGTTTTCATATTTGGTTTCTAAAGCTTCTAAATGACTAGATATAATTTGCCTCTCCTGGTGTGTAGTGCTATTATTGTTTACAAATAATTCTTTTGGTTTATGATTCAGTGATCTTGACAATTTTAAAGTTTAGTTGCCACCATTGATTTCTGTCATTTGCAATGGATATAAAAGATATAATGGGAATAAAGTACTTAGATTCATACATTGTACTTGTTTGCCAGCTAAGGAAAACATATTTCAAAGAAACAAAATATGCTTACAAATATTGTTGTCTTTCTGTTACAATATGGAATAGTCTATAATTCACCTGGAGGTGTGACTATTAAGCTTGACTGACCAAAGTCATTTAAATATTGTTTCTGATTGGACATCTGAATATGTTATTCAAAGCAATACACAATCACAGGTAAACCAAACAATCAACCAAACATAGCTAGCAAGTAAAGGTAATTTGTTATCAACATGATAAGCTGAATCAGCTGTAACTCTTAATCAGAATTTCGATATATGTCCGCTGATGTAACTGTTTGGGGTATATCGAAATATAAATAAATCATTTTGGCTATGTAACAAATTACTTTCTACTTATAAAAATTCAAAAATGCCACGACATATTCCTAAACATTTATATAAAATACCAATTTTGGAAGAGAGCAACGCGTTGTGCTCTTGTCTGCATGAAGGGTAATCATTTATCTACAAGAGGTTATTAACAATATTAACTGAGTTTTGCCTTTTTGGTTAAAAAAATTAAAAAATAAACCTTCGCTTTCCAAATATGTTTTCACTATACCGAATTGCCGATAACAACCGAACTGCGGATTACACGTTGACCAGTGTGATTTTTAAGCTGTGCACATTTTTATAAAGCTTTACTCCATTTATAAATGTGGTAGTTCGGATGTCAACAAATTAAAAATTACCAAAGTTTTATAATAAACAGTAAATTTTGTTATGGCGTATACGTGTTCAGAGCAGTAACCTCTCATCAGCAGTGTACAATACACAGCATGGAGTCTCAGTATTTTAAAGGGGTTACAATTGTGATAAAAATAGTTAATTTCATAAGACATGCAATATAAAATTTTCATGTCAGACAAGTCAAATACCCTCGGAGACCTCCTGACTTCTAGCTTTGCATCCATCTAGTGCATATGATTAATCGGAATTCGCCATTAAGTTGTTTAAAAATGATTTTGTACGTTTTTTTTTTTCGAAGTCGTTTACGCCTGCTTTGACGTCTTGTAACTATGGACGTTTAAACTTGGCAACTGTTGAAGTATTAATTACTATCTTGTTTCTGATTGGATACTGCTGCGATTTTAGGATTTTTCGAATGTGTTACATACGCTTTATTTGTATTCTACAGCAGTTAGAGAAAATAACAATTCAAAGCTAAATGTGTACAATGTAAATCTGACAAAAATTATCATGAAAATAAAATAATCGACATGCGAAACCTTTTTTATGAAAAAAGACACAATCCTGTCAATGAACATTTCTAGAACGTTTTTGTATAAAATAGCACCAAGCATGCACGTATCCCCATTGTTCGATGGACCCTACACTAATTTATAGTTTTTCGGCAGCTTAATTTGTAACAGTTTCTAGGGATGGTTAATATTTTTCTTTGTAGTCGGAATTAAATGTTAATCTAGGTCTGCTCTCATCAGGGGTCCAATAGATAACTTTTTCAAAATGTCTGAAGTAAAAGATTCACATAAATTTCTGTGTTATTTTATATAGGGCAAAGACAAATATAACCATCCCTAGAAATTGTTTCAAATCTGCCGAAACACTATGATTTAGCATAAGGTCCATCGAACAATGGGGAAACGTGGATGCTTGGTGCTATTTTATAAAAAAAAACTAAAATCTCTTAGCAGAGGTAAGGGAATGTCCGTTTCTCTAGCTGCTTGACGTGTATATCTATATTATTCTATGAATTCTTCAGTGTATATTGTACGCTGGCAATGACTAGAGTACCATACTACCACTGTTTTTAATTTCAACGATGGTGTCAGATTTTTTTTTTGAAATATTGTTGATAGCACCGAAAAGTTGAACCTGCCATACAGTGAGAACATCACTATACTGTATATATACTAAGTACAGTTCAATGACGTATCATTGCCATTGGCAATAATCTGTTATTTCATTCCATATATCCACATTTGATCACATTCGGTTAAAAATTTCTTACTGTTTCCATTGTTTTTTTAAACTGTTGTTTGGTTTTAATTATCATGTACTTTAAAACGAGATTTAGGAATTCAACATTGTTTACTGTCACTGATAAAACACTGTCAAGCCTGTGCGTCCTATTTTCCTCATTTATAAACATTAGGCACAGGTGGTAAGTTTACTGCATTCAGATTCTATGGTTACACATGTCCACGTGACCATCTATCATACAACTTTCTACTGTCTATACAAGAACAAATTAAAACATCGTCAGCGGGTAAACAATCATTGGCAATCTATTTTCTGAACTTTTTTCTACAGATTTTGTAATATTTTACCTTTAAAACAGGAGAGTTCATATACTGCAATAATATAAAGAACCAATATCGGGATTTTTTCCGGATCTGGCCAACCGCCATAGCATTTAGAGTCGACCCTATGGAATGACCTCTTTCTTTCCGCTGGTTACTATTCAAATCATTTCCCATATCAGAGACATATAGATACCTGTCTCTGATAAAACCTTGTATATTGTATCAGGCGAACATTTAAATGTATTTTGTGTGAAAAGTTATTTATTGATTGCTTCATTTACAAGTGATAACTGTCCGATCAAATTGGGTCAACAATTAGGCCATGGTGTATTTTTAGCTTTTTAATCACTCTTACGCGTATAATATTTGCTTTCTAAGTAAGAAAAGTAAGAGAAAAAATATGTCAAGATTAGTTTATTGTTAAAAAAAGATTATCAGGTATGATATCCCTTTAAAGTCTTCATCGAACTACGAATCTACAGAAAAAAATCCTTTAAAATCAAATGAAAGATAAAAATATATGTCGCTATAAAAACTGTTTAAGGATGGTCTCTCCTCAGGTTTTTGAAACTGTCTATGACTTTCTAAATCCTCATATTTCATCCATGATGATACATTAGAAAATTTTGCACACTGACCCCTACTTTTCTTTTCAAAATATGTTTGTATACATCTTGAATAAAGTTCTGACAGGAGGAGGTATGATAAGCAATAGGAAATTGGCCTCTAAAATTACAATTATATAAAAATCATTCACCCTCTCCAAAAATGCACTGATTTATTTGCCAAATCATTACAGTAATATAATCTAGACTCTTTTTTTTTTACAGAAAAGTCAGTAATGACGTCACAGTGATGTCATAAACTTGCCACGTTTTTGGAAATAAACCAAATACGGCCATTTTGTATAAGTTTTCGTTTAAATCAAATGTGAGCAACAGACTTACCCAAAAAGATATTTTAACCTCATCAATATCTGTTAAAAATAAGTCTCATAGCAAAAGATCGTTTTGGGTAAGGCTGTTGCTCACATCTAAATATTAATGAGAAGATGTCAAAATGAGGCAATTTTTAAGGATTTTAAGGATTTTCCTGAAAAACACTAAGTTTGAGAGCCTAGTATGAAAATATGAGAAAGAATTCAAAACTATTATTACTGATATCTGACAGACTAATGTCTTATGAACATCTTAAGAGTAATAATTGATTAATTTACAATACTTTGTATTTTCGCAAATGAGGGGCCAAAAAAGTGGCCTTACCATACCTCCTCCTTTGATGAAATTCTTGATTTCAAAGGTCGATTGCCTTAATGCAAAGTAAATGAAAAATCTAGAGAAGTTCGGTTTCCCGCCAAAATTTCAGGCACTTATATCTCAAAAATGGGTACTCTGACCTATCAATATTTTTTTGCTTAAAATGATGTATGATCGATGGTCTAATAAATAAAGATACTTTTTTCAACACCTTGATATTATGAACTTGAGGAGTGACCATCCATACATAAAACAAGTAACAGTTCAGTTATATCCGAAAGGACCACGTAAATCAAAGTTAGAGTGGTAAGTATTGATTTTAAAATTTAAGTTTTTAAGATCAAAACATATGGCAAAACAACTGTTACTTAAACATACACAATTAAAACGTTTACATAAATAAAAAAAATACGACCTAATTTTTTTCTAATGGTAACTAGAGGTTGTCAGAAACGACAACTATCCCTGCATTCCCGGTTTGACACAGAAAATAGTTGTTATGCATTCTGGACATAATTTTTCTCAATATTTTTGAAATCAATCTATTGATAATCAACATTTTTACTAAAAGAATTCAAGTATATATGGTTGTTAGGCAGAATTCCAAAACATAAGTGGTCTTTGAGCCTTTGTTGAAATTTTTCAAACTTGGAATCAAACATTTTGCAAATAAAATTGGTGAAAGTGTTTGTTCTAATTGAAACAAGTTCTTAACTTTGGTTTCAATGTAGAATTTCCAAAAATAAGTGGTCTTTGAGACTTTTAGGAAATTTACCAAGATTGGAAACAAATACTTTTGAAATCCAATTGGTGAAAATGTTTATCCTGAACAAACAATTTAAACATGTTTGCTAGGTAGAATTCCAAAAATAAGAGGTCTATGAGTCTTTCAGGAAATTTACCGAGATTGGAATCAAATACTTTTCAGAATCCTTCGTTTTCAGAATTTCGTTTTTAACCAAACACTTATCAGAATTAAGGATTATATGCAAAAATTAAAAAAAAATGTGTCTGACATTTTTATGAAATTTAGCGAAGTAGGAACCGGAATAAAAATTCTACAGACTACATGCAACAATTCTGCATAAGGATTTTATCCCTTTACCCAATACATAGCTACGCAGAGCGCAATATGATACGACCGTAGCATGTCGACAACTGAAATTTTAACAAGTGTAATTCAAAGTGATTGTGGACACAATAAAGAGCTTGACACAGTAACAAGATGGACACAATAAGGAGCTTTACACAGTAATTAGCTGGGCACAACAAGTGAACATAAACATAGAAAGCAGCAACAGCCTGCTAAGCTCGCCTCGTTGCACAGCATTGTCACATGTTGCACATGTCAATATACAGGAATGGACTTTAATCATTCTCTTTAAAAGATCCAGTCATGCTTAAAACTGCATCCAAAGCATTCACTGCAGCTGTCATCCCAAAAATGCATCATGCATATCAATATGGTAGATGTGGGATAAGTCAGTGAGCAGGAATTGACTTTAACCATTCTACCTAACCAAGTCGCTTATGCGTAAAATGTAGGTCACAGACAGCATCCGAAGCATGCATTGTTGTTGTCATCCTACAATGCATCATACATACCAATATGGTTGATGTGGAACATGTCAATATGCTGGAATGGACTTTAACCATTCCACCTAACCAAGTCGCTCATGCGTAAAATGTAGGTCACAGTCAGCATCCGAAGCATGCATTGTTGTTGTCATCCCAAAATGCATCATACATACTAATATGGTTGATGTGGGACATGTCAGTAAGCAGCAATAGACTTGAACCATTCCACCTGACCAAGTCGCTCATGCATAAAATGTTGGTCACAGTCAGCATCCGAAGCATGCATTGTTGTTGTCATCCCAAAATGCATCATACATACCAATGTAGTTGATGTGGGACATGTCAGTAAGCTGGAATGGACTTTAACCATTCTTCCTAACCAAGTTGCTCATGCGTAAAATGTAGGTCACAGTCAGCATCCGAAGCATGCATTGCTGTTGCCATCCCAAAATGCATCATACATACCAATATGGTTGATGTGGGACTTATCAGTAAGCAGCAATGGACTTAAACCATTCTTCCTATCCGGACGCGGACGCCGACGCAGACGCCGACGCTAGGGGTATCACATAAGCCCCCCTCACTTCGTGAGGTGAGCTAAAAATCAGCCCTTTTAATGCTTTTGATCCCTGAAAGCTCGGAAACTGTAAAAGTAACACTAAATGTTTTGACAAACAACTGACAGCTTACATCAAGATGAATCAAAAGAAAAAAAATCCTATTGAAATCTGATTAAAGATAACGATTTTACTTATTTTCAAAAATTGCAATTTCGGCACCTTTGACCCCTTATAATTCGGAAACCGTAAGAGATAAGCCAAATCTGTTGACATACTACCAAAAGATTACAACAAGAGGAATTGAAAGAAAAAAAATCCCATAGAAATCCGATTAAAAATAAAGATTTTGCATATTTTCAACAATTGCAATTACGGTCCCTTTGACCCAATATAGCTCAGAAACTGCAAGAGCTACGAAAAATCTGTTGATTTACTACTGAAAGCTTACAGCAAGAGGAATCCAAAAGAAGAAAATCCCATCGAAATCTTATAAAAAATAAAATTTTTAGGTAATCTGCACAATTGTAATTTTTTATGCCGTTTGGCCCCTTATAGCTCCGAACGGAAACAAATTATCAGAAATCTAATAGTAAAATGCTATGTTAAATTTGTCATAAGGTTCCGGGTTCTAGCACCAGTTATCGTAACGTGAAATTACGGGGGAACTAGCTGGTAGATTTTCAAATAAATTAATCTAAAATAAGATAAATGTTCTGTTGATTCATAAAATAACAATTTACATAAAGCAATAAAACAAATATTGACAGTCTAAAAGAAAGCACTATGCGGATATCCACATTTACAAAATCACCCTCGGAATTCCAAATAATAACATCACTGTCTCCGTGTATAAATTTCCGTGTCGGCACACCAACTTCCAAATTTTCAATGTCTCTTAGTTTTTATCGCAAAAAAACTAATACTCGGGACAAAGTTGACATGGTGACATTAATTAGTGATTATCCCTACAGTTCTCAATAAGTGTCAACACAAACAAACAAACATTAAAAAAAAAGATTTTAAACTAAGTAAATTGCAAACTGAACAATGAAAATAATTTAACTAGAATTTTACACCATAACAATAGTTTAATATTGGACTCTATGGAAATACACTAAATATCTTTTCTTCAAACTACTCAGCCATTAGGTACTAAGCCTAATCACAGTGGTTCTTAGATGTACTTATTAATTTTGTTTTTAGATTTTTATTTATAACTTTGAAAGTGGATACAAATGTGGATAAAAAATGGTCATAATCGGGATAAGGTGGTCTAATCTTTTTCTCTAATGATGACGATAAACACCAACAATTGAATTCCAAATAGTTTTGGCGGGAAATAGAACGGGCTTTATTAAACATGGGTTTAATATATATGAAAATTTATTGAACCTGTCAGAACCAGTTTAAACAATACATATCATTTGAGAAAAAGTTTATGATACAGCAGTTTTCATATCATATCCTTCATCATCCCTCGACCTATATTCAGCCCTAGAGCTAATAAGGATGTCTAATGATGGGATATGAAAATACCATATAACAGTTTCTATATTAAATATTAACGGCATAATATTTTTTTCATGAATATTTCATTCATCGTAAATTGTATATACCGTTTCATCACTGAAAAAAAGTTCCTATTTAGAACAAACAATTCCATGCAACTGCAAGCTTGGGAAAAAAGAATCTAGAAATAAGTCTGGATACATAATCAATTTTTCAAATATTTATTTCAATTTTCTTTGGCTTTCACACCTCTTTCTGTCTAAACGATTGATGTTTAAAAATTTTCTAATCTACCATTATAACGTCTGATTCAGATTCAGGCGACAAAGATCCTACTTCCACTGAAACACTACCATACGATTCTATAGTGCATATTTTTTGAATATTCTTGTCGATATCATAATTGAAATGAATTTGCAGCAATCTACTGTCCTCAGTAAGAGACTTCATGAACATATCAAGTTTTTCTACATCCTTTTCGAGAATTGTACTGCCAAGGAATGCTTGCAGGTTTGAGGCATAACTTTTTACTGCAAACAAAGATTGTTTAAGCTCCTCTACCTCTTTTCTTTTCTCCTCTAGACATTTCAGTAAGTCTTCTGTTTGTGCTGTTATTCTTTTCTCTTCATCATTCATTTCGTCTACCATTTTCTTTTCTAATGCATCTAAGTGAGAATTGATAGTAGTTCGACATCGCTGAATTTCCTCAAGAAATTTTTCCTTTTGTTCAAGAATGTTCTTGATGTTTTGTTTTCTGTCTTCCGTTACTTTTTCAAAATTACAACCAATATTCGTCAATGTTTGCTCCATTGTTTCGAATAATGTTAACGTTTTGGCGTCTTTGATGACATCATCTATTACAACTAAACCGCTACATTCTTTATGTGTAGACACAGCACAAACTGCACAACAGATGCGGTCATGCTCAGGGCAATATAGATGATACTGCTTTTTATGTTCATCACAGTGCTGAGTAAGTTCTGATACTGACAAAGGAAGTTTTCTGTAATTGGTAATACTTATTACTTCGTGATCTTTCGATAATTTTGAAATACTGTGATGTTCCAAACATTCCTTACAAAAGAATTCTTCGCATTCGGAGCACCAGTTTTCTGCAAGTTTTTCCAAATGTCGACCACGGCATATATCACAAAAGTAATCACAAGAGGAAGCCATTTATCTGCAAAATATTAACACATAAAACCGTTGCTAAATATTATTTCAAAAGAAAACTAGTTATTACGAACCAATCAATAATTCAATAATTAGATTTATAACACTGAACACCTTATGCACTGACACCAACGTACCACAAAACTTTTATTTTCTTCAGAAAACGTTAATAATATTGGTTTAGTTCTGCTTCGAAATGAAAAAAAAGTGAACAAAAGGCTATAGCTTTTTAAGAACGACTATCTGCTTCGTGCAAGGCTGTGGCTTTCTCTTTTAATTTTGGGGTCACTGTAAGACCCTTTTTAACTCACCTTGCTACAGCCAGGTTAAAGTTTTGGAATCACTTGGGATCCGTCGTCCGTCCGTTCTGCATACAATGTAGCTTTTTTTTAAAATTTTTTTTTCTGAAACCACTGGGCCAAATAAAACCAAACTTCGCCTGAATCATGACAAGGGTATGGTTTCTCAAAATTGTGTTTTTGAATCCGCTGGCCAAACAACATAGCCGCCATTGCTAAAAAAAGAACATAGGGTAAATTGCAATTTTTGGCAAATGATTCAAAAATCGTTGTAGATATCAATAATATGTCCGGGTACAAATTATTAGTATGACAAGATCTACCCACCCTGTACTTTTGAAGAAAATCTGATGACCTGTTTTAAAGTTCTTGCCCTTTCCGTAATATTATCGAATTTTTTAATTTTTGTAATTCCTTTATTAAAAATTCGAAAATTAAATGTTTAGCATAACAAGATGTACCACCTGGAAATTTTGAAGAAAATCTATATACCAATGTAGATCAATGTAGCAATTATTGCCATTAATTGATCAAATTTTTCGTGATTTAATACACTTTGTCGTAAATTTCAAAAACAGTTGTAGATAGAGGTGGAGTTTAATTGCAAAGATATTCAGAGGGTGAAGTTGTCCGACCTCATCCGAGATGGTGGCCGCCGTAACTTACCTTAATATTTGACCCTAATGGAAAACATTTTATAGGATATCATTCTCAAAAACTACTAAATCAACTGGAAGCGACCTTGGTCACAATAGTATTAAGTTGGCCCGTTCGGAAAATGTTTACGACAAGTTCGCATCTCATCCTAGATGACCGCCACCAGAGAATATAATTCAACATTGGACCCTATGGGAAAGCATTCAAAGATATGTGAACAACAAATGCTATTGGGGTCAGGTGAGCGATACAGCCTCTTGAGAGCCTTGTTGTTATATGTTCTCTGAAAGCTCTTTTGTATTAATTTTGATTTTTGTCTTATGAATTATCGGCACGGAAGAGACATAAATTATCGGAACGGCCATCTGCTGAGCTTAAATTTACTATTCTTTTAATGCAATTTCGTTATATATTGCCGTTCTCAACGATAAGATTGCTATGAAAAAGAAAGGAAATTGGGTAAATGTCAACGAGACAACTAATTTTCCTTTGCTAGAAGAAGTATGCATAGTGTCTTCAGAGCTTGAGTAAGAAAGAATGAATATTTAAGTATGGAAGTTTTCATACCACTGCTATTTTAACTGATTGATTAGTTGACTGACTTTAATTTTGAAATACCTCTTCAGGCCGGGAAGTAGTTCACAAAAATTGTCTCCCCTGTAAATTTGTTTACCAGTCATCTCCTTAGAGATGACACAGCCATGGTAAAAAAAAAATCAAATTTTTAACATTTGCGGTATTCTCTTTTAATTTCCCATTCTATGTATCTCATGCTGCAACAATCGCTGTATGATACAGAAATATGTCGCTGATTAATTTATAAAACATTGTTTTAAAACCAACTCTATCTGTATGATAAAAAGAAAAAAATTCAAGCCACCCTCAAATGGCATGGACGGAAACAGAATTTACATTGTAGGAGTATTATTGAATATATAATTATGCATCGTATAAACCACATGAAATTGATTTCTGAATAAGGCATTTTTCAGGATCCACTTTTTTCAAGTTTTTAAGTAGGGGGGGAAATGGACTTTTTATTATATTTTTAGCTCGCGAAGTAAATATATTGGGCAATTAAAAGAGTATGTATTACTTTAGGTATTTTTACTTCGTTAAACGTAAAGATTTTCTGACACGTGTTAATTAGTATTTGAGTGTTATATAAGGGTGGTTACCATTTGTTATGCTTTAAGAGTGATTTGTAAACAGTTTCGTTTTTATACAAAGGTGATTCCTGGAAGAAACCTCAGAAAGAATGCTTAGGAAATAACTTTTATTCTGGAGAAACGCTACAAAGGACGGATATAAAAATTTGCACATAAATTAACAGGGATATTGGCAATCTGTATGGAAATTTTTGTCAAAATCTAAAGATAGCCTTTTGGGGGATCCACTTCGAAAGACAGACACAAAATTGATCTTTTATGCGGATTTGTGCATTGCATGTACATCTACACGTTCACCTGCGGCAATCTACGATGTTTTCATATAAATTCAAAATGTAGGAATGAAAAATATTATTATTATTTTCATTGGGAATAACTTATATAATTTTGCATTTATGGTACACAATCCAAAAAGTAACATTTCTACCTCATTTAAACGAGAGCTTAATTTCTATTGTTCTCTTTCAACCACTTCCCCGCCTGCTCTTGGACCACATGTAAATTTTATATTACTTTCAATATCCCTTCCCCCCCAAAAAAGATAAAAAAAAACACATTTTGTAAGTTGTAAGAAAACTTCAGTTTATTATGGTCTTCAAAAAAATGGAATGGAGTAAAAAGCAGAACACTGTCCAAAGTTAGACATTTTTCTAACTTGCATACTATGCACAAATTGACTGGAAATGAAAAAATGAATATAGAGCAAAACTATGTAGTGAGATATAATATTCTCTGAATTTATCAAAAAATATTTCACATTTATTATCTTCTAGAGTGGCTTCATGATGAATAAAAATAAAAGCGTTGTTCCCTTTGCTCAATTTTAACATGTTGGGATTTTACCCGTTGAACATTTAATCCATATCTTTATTTTAACACTGACATGAAAGAGTCATTGCCTTTTCATTCATTCTGGAATGATAAGCTAATCGGACAAATGACAGAGACCAGTCTATTTGGAAGAGACTTTATAAGGACTATTTTGAATTAAGACAAGAATTTTGGTTTTAATGTTAAACTATGTTCCCTACTGGAAGGTACTTTAGACCATTAAGAGGACGTTTGGTCAACACTGGAATAGTAGTTTCTTAGACGATTGTTGTTTTCATATAGTCCAATGTAAAACAATTGCATGGACATCTATACAGAATTAAAGAAAGAAACCAAAATGTGTAGTGCAGATTTTCAATATCTACTGAATCATTCCTACAAGTTTTGTTTGAAAAGTACCATACAGATATGGAGGAGATGCGAATGATTCCATACGTATAAATGGACGGACAGACAGACGCAAATCGATTATGCGCTATATGTATCAATGGTAGTTTTCTTTCTTTTTCTGTGCACGGTGTGCATTATTGCTGGGTTTTTGTAAGTTGTACGGATTCTGAATTTAGCCGGATAATAAAGGTTATTTATCTTCTTTACTAACCAGATGCCTCGATGGCCTCACAAAATGAGGCTTGAATTACATTATAAAAGAATATGGTCAATTCAGTGTAGAGAAAGGTCAAAAATTAACATCAGGCTCTCCAGAACTAAGATCGCTAAGCTGAACCATTACCTTTCACTTTATAACATACTTCTATATTATATCTATATTATATACCAACAGCTATTGACTCTATCTGATTGAAGTAGATTATAAAATATTTATTTTATCATCCATAACCTAGTGTGCACAAAAATATGTCTATTTTGCTATTTTTTTCAGGTATGACGATAGTTTGAAGCTTCTGTCAAAGTTTTACTTACTAGGCCAGCTGGTAAGCACGAGCAACAAAAACAAAATTTCGAAGAAAACACCTAAGTATTGGTGTGAGAACGTTTTATCTCGGAAGAATTCTTTGAATGAATTATCTATAGCAAGATCAAATATTTAACTTTGTTTCCTCATGGTTGTTATTTTGGATAAGGTATGAAAAGACCATATTAATAAACTGCTATATTTTAGATTTAACTATTTCTTTAACGTTTACAATAAATTGGATTGTTGCAAGGTGCAAATTACATCAACGATTTAGCTGTCCCCTTTTGTCAAATGAATCATATTCAACTTTGGTATTTTGATATTCAACTCTAGTTCAAATACTTTGTATGATTATGTAGTATGCAAAAGGAACTGCAGGTTACAAATGTCAGCATGAAACGAATCAAACCAATTACTGTCGGTTAAGCTATTTAAGCATGGATATAGTTTCGTGATAGCAGTCTTTAAAACACAAATTGTTTCACGTGATTTTTTTATCTGTCATAAACATTTCAACAATTTTATGCTGATACGGTGGGGCATAAATATGGAATATTCGTATTTTCTGAGCCAAAATTTGAAGTTTGGAGGTATTATGCACAAAAGTGTATGAATGAAAGTATAATATTTTGCTGTAAACATTGTTTTCTAACAGTGAAGTACAAAAGTCTGATTTTACGAATCTGTTCAACCACTACATTAACCCGTTCTGAAACCCACTTTTTGGTGAAAATGGGACATTTTCTAAATTAAAAATTGTGTGTACAAATATTTCCCAAAAATTGCAATTTTCGACGCCTATCATATACAAAAATGATCTAAGTGATAATTGCAGTGAATTTTTAAGAATAATTTAATTTTTTGGAAACAAACAGCCCTTAAAATTCTCAGTCATTCTCAACCAAAAATATTCCATATTTATGACCAAGAGTATATAATAACTAAATACCGAAGTTACTGTAAATTTAAATTCTGCATATGCGCATTTCGACAACTTATGTCTCTTCAGTGCAGATAAAATCTAAAAGTTTGGAAGACCATAAAATCAAATATGTTAAAAAACTGATAGAGAACATATATAAACGTTTTAGAAATAAGAAAATTTTGGTTTTGTTCCCTGATTATCATTGGTCCTCCAATCAAAGAGTTGAAAGGTACCAAAAGCGGTATATTTCTTATAGTAATAAATGATTGAAAAATATATACTGGCTTATTCCTTCCTTTTCAAGACCTGATTCGTTTCATCTACATTTTTATGTTAAATTGAGCTTTTGTATAAAAAAAATAGTTAAAATTTTTGATAGTCAATCCATAGACGTATACCGAAAGTAAATTAAATAGCACGCTGAGATATTGATATTTCTCAGAATAATCACAAAACCTCATATGACATGTGTAATTATAAGTGTTTCTGTCCCAACAAACAAGTTGTCACCCTTATCTGTAAATTGAAACTAATGATAGTATAGCTGTCCCAAAATACACAGATACCTGCATGTGCTGTACGTGGTAATCAAACAACATGAATAAGTTCAACCTGTTTTACATGTAAACAAACATATTTTAAAATAATACACATTTAATAAAAATAACAAAATTATTCTTTTATTACGAAAAAAAAAGAAATGCAAAAAAGTTATTTGTCTAGCTTAGCGAACCTTTCTTGTACGGAGAATAAAATATTTCAAAAACATACATTAGAGAACTTGTTAGAATTGTTGCATGAAAAATAAACAATTTTCCAAATTTCGTTCGGATGATTCAAAAGTTATTAGCCAGGCGAGGTAGCATATCAAGCAATGCAATACATCTTTATGCAAGCTGTGTATTGCAGGTGTTTTATTTGACAAAAGCTTAGAAGAATTTGAAATGTTGAAAATATTGAAATTTGTATTTATATATTTTGAAATGATTTTGAAAATTTCTTACTCTGCATGAATTATGTTTTACTTCATCTTTAAATAATTTATTGTGTCGCCTGCGTTCATGCAGTGGCGACATATAGGGATCACTATCCGTCGTCTTGCGTCGTCGTCTGCTTCGGCGTCACAAAAATTTCTGTCACAGTTTTCTCAGGAACTCGTCGCATGAGAATTTAAGTGATCTATCTCCATTTTTGAAAAATTTCAGCTGAGGTGGCAAACTAACTTTAAAGTACACGTTCTATCTCCATAAAAAATCACAAGGTCCCCTGTGCTGTCATTTAAGAGCTATAAACAATAATTAAATAATCTTATCTCCAAACTGGATTTGAATTCAGTATTAAACTGTATCAAGTTCTAAACCAATCAATGTTCTCTATTGGTGCCATGTGACAAAAGTTAGCCTATCAGATCAGTATAAACGATTGAGACTAGCTGTGTCCGGTAAATGTTCCTTTAAAGTAATTTTTCATAAGTTCTAGAGATTATTTTGCAGTAAAAAGGCTAGAGCAATGTTTCTTTTATATGTATTCAAGTAAAATTATAATCAAAATAACTTAAGGTTTCTATAATTTGGTGTTATAAGGAGATAAATCATTCTAATTTTCAAGGAAATGAACTGCAAAGCATATAGTTTTTGTATATATATATTATCAACATTAATTTAGACAGGAATATTATGAATTTTACATTTGATAACTTAATCCTGAAGTTAGTTTACTTTTGTTAAAGTCAAATATGATTTCAAATATATACAACACTCAAGAGACATACTAATCGATCCTATGAAACCCATATATTTGTTAAACTGAAAGGGGGTCTGATTATTTCATTCTTAGGTTTAAATCACATACATTTTTACAGTCTCTGGGAGAAGTTTGCTTCATAACTTTGCAGTAAGCTAAGGTAATATCATAAGGCGTTTCAGCGCCCAAGGTTTTTGTTCAGCAGAGTGAGAAGTAGGTATCTTTCTGAGAAGAAAGTATATATATTCTGTGTAGCTGTTTACATTAACAATCATATTTTTTATTCAGTTAGGTTCATTTAGAGCTCTGATCTTTAAATTTTACTTGTGTGCAAAAAAATAAATTGTTTTAAATAAACACAGTCCAGCTAGTGCAAGTGTTCTGAAGAAGTTCGGCTGACCTTGAGTTACTCTAGTATCCTAAAGACTTTAAAAAAAAGTACTTCCAATTCCCCTCACAATTCAGTGCAAATGTATTTGAGTCTGAGTTTGCAATTATCATTAACGGTTATAAAAACTTCAAGAACTTCGGAAAAATACCATGATACCTTCGTAAACAGAAACTTTGGAATTTCAAAAAGATAATACAGTATTTGCTTTTTGTAAAATAAACAACAATATTTCAGTACCTTAATTATTAAAACCAAAAAGCAGTAATGAAGTTTACATATCTTTAAAGTGCATGCCATGTGTTCGTAAACTTTGTGTTATGCATTTTATTATCGCCAAATTCTGGGATATTCGGTGTCGTTGGTTTTGTCTTTCCGTCCGTTTATCATGTTTTCTCTTAACATGCAGTTATTCTAAGATTTTGCATTTATGGTTTTAGTTTTTCAGTAATAAAAATGCACAAGCTTTGCAGATGCGCAATAAGTTTCCGATTCTTGATATTGGCCTTGCTGCAAACAGAAAGACACAAGATTGTCTTTTCAAGCACCTGGCATGCGTCACGAACTCCTATTTTTATTCAGCTTTCAGCAAATTCTGTGTAGAATTGTTGCATGTATACCGTAGACCTTTGCGATAAATTAGGCTTTCACAATTTTGATTCTTGTTCCATTTTAATCAAGCTTCCATAAAATGTTGAAAATTTTTAGATTTTTATATTTTAGTATATATAATCAGAGCTCTAGTATATTATCTGTTAATAATCTTGCCAGTCATAACTCTAAATCCTAAAATTTAGAAATGTGATTAGAATTTTAACAGTTACCATGAAATTCTCAAAGACCAATTACATTTTTTACTACCTCATTTGTTCCCAAAGACTTCTTTTTGAAATGGAATGTCGAAGTTTTCTTCAATTAAATATAAAAAAGTATGAGATGCAGAAAACAATATTTGCTTTTCTTTGGGATGAAAGAATTGTGATTCGCAATATATGTATTTTTCGACAGCAAAAAAGGGTTGTTACCTTTGCCTACTAATTGTTTTATTGCATTAGAAAAAATGAAAAAAAAAAACAAAAATGAATGCAATTAATTAGAAAATCGGTGAAAAGTGTAATACGTACTCTAACCTTTTATATGGCCTGTTTAAAGTAAGATATATATCGTTCAATTATCACAAGAAATAATTTTTTATCGAATATCCATGGTTGTTTTTTCATATTTTGCTACATTTCCTATTTACATGCACACTAAATGTTAAGTTTTAAACTGTTTTATTAAGGTCTACCCGAGAACCATCTCGGTAGACCTTATAGTATTTCTTCTGATTATTATTATTTTTTTTTCCCGCCAACTTTTAAACTCTTTGGCCCAAAACTGTACGCGACATGTCGAATTGAGCTTTCGCACAAAATACCGGGCAGACATAAACTTTTCGCAGTCGAGGGCCACATTCGGAATTTTGTTCCGTTACGGAGTTCCTCCCCTTTTCACTAAATACCTTGTGATCACTTAAACTCGAAAACCGTAAAAGATAGCTGATGAAGTGTAATGGGGTAAATGTTCGTTAGGTCATGACGGAACTTCATTACATTTGGTCCGAAACCGTGCGGTATACTTTTTGGGGGGGGGTTATTGCCCTTTGAAGATTTTCAATTTCCGTCATCGCTCAAAACTTCTAAACGGTTAGTCGTAGAGACATGGGACCTTCACCATTATTCTTAGTTGATATAAGTTACATCTAAAAATGTCAAGGTCAAAGGTCATCGGTGACTTTGACCTTTGACCTTACCCCTTGTTATCGCTTAAA
>MJUU01032134.1:76231-96973 GCA_002080025.1 Modiolus philippinarum | reverse complement strand
CGGGTAGGGGTACGTTTAATGACGCTATGGAAGGTATTTGGCATAGAAATTGTAAAAATTTGGGTTCTTTGTAAAGCTTATACAATAAGCAATAATTTGATGCATCGTTTTAATAACTAGGAAGCATTTGGTCAACATTTTAAAGCAACTGAAAGAAAAACTTGAAAGATAAACGAAATTTTCCTAAATTTCGGTAGGTGGGTCTAAAAATGGGCCCTATTCCACCAGTGCGTGCAGGTTATGCTCGTGTTAACATGTTTTATTTTAAAGAAGTGATGTACGCAGACTTAGAAAAATTGGTGGGGTTGGGAAGTGGGGGGTTGCACGGGGGGGGGGGGGGGGGGNGGGGGGGTTGGGTTATTCCAGCCCAAGGACTATATCTAAGTGGAAACTACTTTATTTACTTGACTGGTACCGATTCTGGTTATTAAACAAATCTTCTCACTTCTCATTCTCGTGTTTAGACTAAACCTTCCATTTTTGACTATCAACCACGCCAAAATTAATCCATTGGTCGATTCGAGTTGGCTTTCAGATCATATTGGCATCGACTCCAAATTGCTAAAATTTTGTTGTTGTTCGTGCTAACTAGATGGTGAAGGAAGTTGATCTTTTGAACTTTCCATACTTTTTTACTTAAGTTGTAGGAGTTTCCTTCTAGGATCCTCCTTGGATTCTCTTAAATGAAGACCGAAATTGTGCATTATCTACTGGTTTTGAGATATAATATGAAAAGAATACCGAAATCTCGCTTTGAATATGTCATACAGACTTTCATTTTTTACAGCAGATTATGTCAAGTATGTATCAGTTTGATAAAAAAAAATCAGTTGAATAATAGGTGATAATTGCACATTCAAGGATTATGCCAAGTTTGCTATCAAATGTACTTAGCATTTAGAAGTTACCTATTTAAATGATGTTTTATTTAAAACCTACATATAAAATTACTATTACCTGTAACACTTTGTAACATAAATTTGAGGTAAAAATTCATGTGTATTTTGGGACAAATATACTTGTTTTAGTTTCGATTTACAGATAGGGTTGACAGCTTGTTTATTTGGATAGTAACACCTAGCATTTCACGTGTCTTTTCAGGTTTTGTGATAATTCTGTGAAATATTGATATCTCTGCATGCTATATAATTTACTTTCAAAATACGTCTATGGATTGACTATCAAAATTTAAAACTGTTTGTTTTAAAAATGTAGATGAAACGAATCACGTCTTGAAAAGAAAGGAGTAAGCCAGTGTATTTTTTCAATCATTTATTAGTATAAGTAATGTACTGACTTTGGTACCCGTCAACGCTTTAATTGGCGGACCAATGATAATCAGAAAATACATAATTTTGAAAGTTGGGTCAAGGGGTGCTTACCGCTAATCTGCCGGCTAGCTAAAAGAGCCTAGTCTGATCATAGAACACTGTCGCACTAAGGAAGAAAAAATCAAACTCAAAACTTCCCGAAGGGTTTGGTCAAGAATAACAAAATACCGAAGTTATTATTACTTTATTTTCTGCATATGCGCATTTCGACTACTTGTCTCATCAGTGCAAGCATCAAGAATCATCATAAATTTCAGTAGACATCGGCAGTATCAGTGAGAGACCAGTATGTGTGTGAAATTTCAGGTCACTAGATCTCAAAGCTGATTTAACTGATGCAAGCAGAATATCTTGTTGATATCCCCTGTTACGTAAAGAATGTAAGTTACGTCCCAGCTTTTCTGGATTTTGAATCAGTTTCTGGCATTTTGTAACAACATTTCCGTAAAACCGAGGATTAGAAATACCCTTAGTAATAAGCTGTGTGCAAGTAACGCCATATTTAGATATCAAATGTTCATATATATATTATAAAACTTCTTAAATGTATTCAACGACAATCTGTAGCCGTATTGTAAAAATTTGGCTGTTGTAAACAGTCTTTTTATTGTAAGTAGATGAAATTTCAAAAATGTGAATTTTTAGTTCAAAGGAGTAGGTTCGGAAAGGCCACACTTTGGCCAAAAATTTTAAGAAAAGTTTAAGAAAAAATTATTGTGGTTTTCGAACTCTGTAATGTCTGCATTACTCGATTCAATTGGTTTTTTGGTATTGATTAAACAGATTTGGTCAAATAATCCAACCAAACATAGCATTAATTGGAGAAATCCTTGAAAATGGCTGAAAAGGTTAGGTTTTGGGGACGTTTTTGCCATATTTAACATTGGCTTACCATGTGTACACTGAGTAGCTTTATATATATTGTGTATAATGGTAAATTACTAATTTTGTATAAAATTTCAGTGTACAAAGTGGCCACATTCGTTTCAAACAAAGACCAATCAAAAATGACAAAAAATGTACAATTTTGAAAATTTTGCCTTTTTGGATAATTTTTTGCCATTATTTCTAAGATCCCAGTAGTATTTTTTGCAAAATGAACATGAATCTATTAAATGCAACCATTCTATTATATTAAAACGATCAGGCAATGAAGATTTGACAAATTTTCTAAAATAGGGAAATTAGTTGGCAAAAAAGGCCATTACCGAACCTTGTCCTTCATGTTACTAAGTGTTACAGGTAATAGTAATTTTATGTTTATGTTTTAATTTTTAATAAAACATCGTTTAAAGTAGGTAACTTCTAAATGCTATGTACATTTGATAGCAAACTTGTTGTTTAAAAATATATTGCATAATCCTTGAATGTACAATTATCACCTATTATTCAACCGATTTTTTTTTTGTCAAACTGATACATGCTTGACTTAATCCTCTGTAAAAAAATTAAAGTTTGTATTACATATTCAATTTTTAGCCATTATATCTCAAAACCAATTTCGGTCTTCATTTTAGAGAATCCAAGGAGGAAATTCCCATTAAGATCCGATGAAAAAGGGCCATATTTTTTTGTTTCCAATCAAAACCTACATCAAAATGGCACTAGATTTAAAAAAAATAAATTCACCCTTCCCGGGCCACACTTGTCTTGGGAGCGGTAAAGGCTACGTTACGACTGTCGATGTACTCCAGATTTCGAATATTCCATGGAGAGAAGTCTGATAAATGATAAATACAAGACTGGAATGCCGTTTCCCAACTGGTAAAATAATATCTTAAATCTAATAATGATCCGTCATCTAGAACAAAAGTTTTGATGCGTACAGACGATGAATGCCCCGTAACATGCGACTAAATTTTTTAAGTAAGAGTTTAATATCCATTAATGGGGAACATGTATGTATAATTTTTCCTTTAATTTCCTTCTAATGCAGGTTAAGGTGGACATTTCTTTCCAATTTATTTGATCTTAAAATATTTTTTAACAAAGTTTGAAACATGTTTAATTAACATAGTAGACAATTGGAGACGGAAGCGTATTTAATACCCGGCATCATACCACGACATTGATTTGGAGATATGGTGATATTGACGTTACAAGAAAAACACTTCCAGTCAGTCGTTTTCCTGGCAGTTATTGATTTTGGTTTTGTCGTGCAGACTAGTTGCATAGTCCAACGCATGTTTACAATATTTCAGTACTTAAGAAATGGTCAACAGCTTCAAGGTATTTCATTTAGTTTCCTTATCACATTTTTGAAGACATGCTGTATGGTTTTGTTTGTTTTTTGAGCGCAAGTAAATTGTTTTCTTAATCGGAATTTTACGCAAATAATAAATACTTAAGTTATGTCTCTTCAATGCAGATAAACCAAATATTTTAAAACATTTGGATATTGTAAGTTTCAAATAAAATCGGTTTTCGGACCAGCATCGAACTTCTTGCCTACTGGGTTTTTGAATAGCCTCGAGTCAACTTTTCGAAACTTTATAAAGGAAAACCTTCCCTTTCATATCTGTAACCAGAAGATTGTTTTTTCTTTTATCGAAGTAAATTCCATTTGGATTATCCATGCCGTCTTCCTCATTCAACAAAAGTCGACTGAAATGGGCGTCAGAAGAAATTACTTTAACTTTCTTTGAGACATGACATGAAATATAAATATTTGAGGCCGTATCTATGGCAATGCAGCAAGGATCGGATATATACAGTCTCGTGTAGAAACGCCAAATAGTTTCCCCACTTATGCTGTAACAAGTCACCATGGCATTGTAAACAAGATAAATCTTGTTCTTGAATATCGCAACATATGCCCTACTAGAAGATGGCGGTACTTTAACTAAAGTTGAAACATTCATGTCTAACAAAGACACAATATTTATGCCTTGTCCACTTTCACACCATACTAATATGTCATCTTCATAAGCAATTCCTTCACAGCGATCTGTCGTCGCCAAGAGATTTTGTCTATGGTCCGTTTGCACGTTTATTACATCTATACCTGTATCTGTGGTCATAGCAATCTGATCTTCATTTATACTAGCTATGTCGTATATCTTGTAATGTAACGGTAAGAATATCTCCTTGTAAAATCTTCCGTCCTCATTTGAGAGAAAAAGTCTTTGATTTAAGCGATCTGCTATTATTATTTGCCCACTCGGCATTATTGTACATCTGGAAATGAATGAACTATGATCTCTAGCCATTTCGACAGTAAATTTTGATTGTAAAGTCAGCACTATTTCATCTATTGTGTTTGGAAATTGTTTCACTACTTGTGCTTGTTTTCCCTTTTCGGTCTTGAGTACTAATGATGGCGAGTTCCATTCTTCTGACACAAAGCCAAAGGATTCAATAGCACACACGTTTTGTACAAACTCCTGAAGGTTACATCTTAAATGAACCTGTCGTAAATTTGTGTCTTCAATAAGAGACTTCATATACTGTTCTATTTCCTCCACATCTGTCGCAAGCAATCTACTACCAAGAAAAGTTAGTACTTGTAGGTGTGAATCAAGAGTTTTTACAGCCGACAAACCATGCTTAAGTTGCTTAATTTTCTCTATTTTTTCCATCACACGTTTAAGAAAATCCTCTATTTTTGTTCTTGCTTTCTCGGTTTCAATATTTATTGTTTCTATCATATCTTGTTCTATTTTGTCAATATGAGTGTTGATGTCTATGCGGCGTGCATTAAGTTCTTGGCGGAAAAATTGATTTTGTTCCCATATATTTTTAATCATATGAATTCGGTCTTGCACTATTTGGTCAATACTTTCTTCGGTACTTGTAAGACTTTGTTCCATCATTTCAAATAAAGGTGATGTTTTTGCATTTTTAATAATATCATTCATTGCGACAATACCGCTGCAGTGTTCATGTGTAGACACAAAGCAGACTGCACAACAAAATTTTTCATGATGAGAACAGTACAAATCATATTGCATGTCATGTTCCTTGCACTTGGTGGTAATTTGTGCTATGGACGGAGGTAATTCTTTATGACTGTTGATACTAATTACTTCGTGACTTTTTGATAATCTTGAAATACTATGATGTTCAAGACACGTGGTGCATAAACCTTCGTCACATTCGGGGCACCAGAAATCAGCAGGTTTTGTCAGGTTGCGACCAAAACATATATCGCACAAATGATTTCCACACGTGGCCATTTCTTCTATGAAAAACCAAAAAGAAAAATACTGATTTGATACATTTTACCATGTTCTTAATGAAAATAGGTTGGAATTTATGACACAATATATATATAATAAAATTGAAAAAGGAAAGAAACATAGAAAGAATCTGATCCTTCTACATAATTTGGAGTAGCAGATTTGTCAAGTGTTTCCTCTAGATTCTTGCACGATAAGATATTTTCCGTTTTGTGTACATCAACAATAAACTTGAAGAANAAAAAAAAAAAAAAAAAAAAAAAAAAAAAAAAAAAACAAAGGAACAAGACAGCCACACACACACACGCGCGCGCGTGCATATATATAGATTATCATGTACTTAGACCAAATAAAAGCAAATTTCACACGAAGATAAAGCATGTGTTTTATTTTGAAAATCAAGGATAATACGTGTTTGCAAGTTTTGATTTTACAGTTAGCGGGCTGATAAAGCTTAATCAAGTTTACTTCCGGAATTCATCACATGCCTTTCCGCAATAACTCGGAAGCTTTATCACATGCAAGTCCGTGTATTTCCACCAAAATAAGAAGCATTGCATAAGATTCTGTCGTATTAATTAAACAATAAATGTAGTGTCCGTGAAAATGAGCTTCATTTATGAGGCTTGAAACAAAGGCAATGTGTCAGCTTCATCGAATATTTTGGTCGTATAATTCGTGTCAAATATAGATAAATTTTATATCTGTAGACCCTACATGTATATCGTTCTTAAATATGCATGAAATTATTCTGAAAAAAAATTAAATGTACAATATCTATGTTTGGTTGAAAACTTTTTTTAAATCAAGTTCAAGTTCCCTGCATTATATGCTATATATACTACTCAACAAAAGAAACGATACACAGATTTCATCAAATATAATAATTCACTTTTTAGCAGAAAACCAAACTGTTAGACAAAATGTATTTTAAGCGCGTAAGAATTAACATTTTACCCAAAAATGTCTCGTGCAATTTCTGAACCATCTCCGGTCAAGGGCAAGGTCATTATCCTAATTTTCTGTTTGCAGAAGTTAATAGTGAATATGTCAATGTTTTCTTCCCACCAAACCATTACATTTTTGAACCGGCTGATTTCAAATCTCTGTTGCTAAGTCGACCGTTATTTTCTAATGCCTATTTCCGTTTTCAAATTGCGTTCTCATAAGTGTAAAACGCGTGTTGAGCAATCTTGACGTTGCGACGTCTCACGGGACCTGCTGCCACGTGATTTATCATTTAATGAGCATGTTTGCTTTAGATTAATCACCTATCTTTAGTTTGTTCTTCTTTTTACATAACATTGAGTTGCGAAGGCAAAAACAAAGATCGACTATCTGGCCGCGCTAAGTCATTGTCCACGTTGTTTTGGATTGAAAGGGGCATCGAAAGAAGACACTGTTTTTCACTTTTTTACTACAGAAGCAATCATCTATGTCGTCGTCGGTTTGTGACGTCGTTTTTGCGGGAAGTTTAAGAATCACTTCCCTTTGACCGGTTTAAAAAATGGTTTAAAGGCTGCTTTAGGAAAAAAATCAAAGAACACTAAAAAAATCACAAGACGGAATTCAAGAGAATAATGGGCATTTTCAGTAAATTTGATAAAACAGGAGATAGCTTGAAATTGAAAATAGATTCTGAATCCTGTCTCTGATCTGTCAAAATTAGACATCCCGTATCCCACCAGAATTCCCGCGACATACAAATGCTTATTCCGAAGTTCTGGAAAAGATCCTATGTCCCCCAGAATTATCGATAAATTATCTTTGTGACTTAATGACAAAATATTGTCTTTCACACATTATACTTTTTTTTTAGTATTACACTTTGTATTTTACGTCTTTTTCATAAATTGAAAAAATAACAACATTGTAATTGCAACAAAATTTCATTATAACAAACAACGGCAGTAGAATACAAAGTGAACAAAGGAGTAGTATTTACAAAAATCGAAGTCCAAAGACATGGCAAATATGAGAACACAGAAAACAATGACGTAAGAAAGCTACAAAGCAAAGAAATAAAAAACACAACATTCAAAACCAAGGCACTCACAGTGTGAACTCCCATTAAACTGAGAGTGACATTAGGTGCTCTGGAAGGGTAAGCATGTCCTGTTATGTTAACAGCACCCGTCACACTGTAAGTGAGGAAAATATGTTTCTTTTCTCATTGATGCATTTCATGTTGACTGAGTATATTTTTCGTTCTTGTTTCAATTCAACAAATTAACACGCCTGCCAAAAGATGGGCATTTTATCATTATAGTATACCGATGTCTGTCTGTTTCGCATGCTTTGCTTATCAACCTAATGGCCAGTATAGAGCTATGATGGTAACACAAACAGATTTAATGCCGTTTTCACATATCGCACTCTTGAAAACACTACAGACTTGGCATGATGGTATTTCAGTCCTTTAAAATGAGATTTCGGGTTTCCAGTCAATGTTAAGGTAATTTCTGCATGCCGTTCTCCAATTTGAGTACGCCTACCCAAAACATTTTGCAGTGTTATTGGATGTGATTGTGTCAAGGCCTATTTTTGAAGACAATTTTTCTCATTTTGCAATTTTGTCAAAGTATCACTTTCATCTTTGAAAGAGGGATGACGGGAGGGTCACTCGACTTGGCACAGGCGATTTTTACTTTTTGAAAAACGTATGAAAATTGCCGAGTTACATTGCGTGTTGTGTCAATAATTGAATAGTTCGAAGTTTCATTTGAGTATAAGAATAAAAGTAAAAAAATAATAAAATAATAATAAAATAAAAACCCCTAACGAACTTCTCGCAGCAAGAAAGTAATTGATTTGAAAGTACCTCGTGGAGGCTAAAAAGCACAGCGTGAAATGACAATTAGAAACTTTCATTGCTTTGAAAATGCATGATGACGTAACGTCATTCACTTTGCAAAAAAAAAGATACGCCCAACTATCGAAAAACAACGTCTACGAAGGGTACAAAACTAAGATTTTCTTTCTTATTCATTCGGTGTCCCCCACTTTTTAAAGTGTCAAAATTAAAACTAAATAAAAGTCTGTGTATATGCAATTCTAAAAGAAAATCCCTAGGTGTGAAGTATTTAAAATATCCGATTTTATAACTACAAAGTTTGTTTTTTTGGCGGGAATGCATTTAAGACGTACTTTTAGTTCAATAGTAATATGTATACGGAATAGAAATACTCCGATTTTGAAGAAGAAATACCGAATCCAACGGTATACAATTTATTGAATTCGTGAAGATAAAAATGAAACAGCAGCTGTAAAAAGAAACTACGGAATTCTTTAAGAAATCTCAAATTGACCTATTTTTTTACTGTTATATCTCGACTTTATGCTCGGTGACATGTATATTATTTTAGCTTATATTCAAGCCTTCGTATAGGGGAACATTTCTGTAGAGTTTGAAAAAAATCCCTGGGTCAGATTTAGTAAGTGTGATGTGTCTTTAATTACCCATCAGTTAACGGCGAACTCAACCATCAAGCGAAAAACTTCCATTCCGGATTTTCATCGTATCCGTTTCGAAATTGATTTAAAAATGGAATGAACAAAAGCGTTTTGATGTTGAATTAATTAATACACATATTTAAACTTTAAATTGGAAAATACAAATTTATTAACAAAATTAATTGTGTATCGTTTCTTTTGTTGAGTAGTATAACTGCTACTATATGTATGAACATCTTTTTAAGAATCCAATTACATGTGCAAAAAATAAGTTATCTGCAATATTAGAATACCGATATTGCAGTAGACTTGGGTCAATCTAAGGATGGTCCTAATATGTGTGCGGAGAATATATATTCACCTGATTTTTAAAAAATAAAATTGAAGTATATGATAAAAACACCATTACATGTCATTTGTCTATCACGCCCTTCATCAGGCCCGGCTCTCGGGCTGATATAAGGACCTTGGGCTGATAAAGAGCGTGATACGAAAAATGCCCTGCAAAAGTAAATATATATATATATAGCATAGTTTGTGTATAGCCTTCCCATTTGTATAGTATAGATTTGAATGTTTATCTTTCTGTTGATCAGTTAGCTCATATATAGTTAGAATGTCCATAGCATATTATCAATCTCCAAAATTCTGACATAGCAGATAGGGAGCTTCTATTTCAATTTATATAAGGAAGCCACAACCTCTCGGAACATGTAGCATGCTTCGACTTTCGAGCTAGACTTTGGTTGAATGGATACGATCTGCTACGTTAATGGTAGGTTTCAGTACGTTTTTGTAGGGTACACTGCGTTACTACTACGTACCACTACGGACCAAGTAGTTGTTAGTGTTGATGTCAGGAATAAACATCATAAAAGTTAAATATTAAAAGAAATTATTCAGTTATCTTCCATTTCCCACTAGAACAAGAAGCGGGATCGAGGACAGGGCCGTCGTAAAGGGCGATTGGAAGGCGGGGTCGAAAAAGTTCAAAACTTAATTAGTCTTGGTCTTGGTGTTCGCAAAGTAATATCTTTTTAAATGTCGAATTTTTTCCATAACTCCATATATTTTCCTCCTTTCAGTCGACTGATATAAATATTAATGACAATATTGAAGAGGCTATTTTGGCCAGCACAACCTACGGCTTCTCAAGACACTCAGATAATTTACTGACGTAGCAACATTCAGAACAATGTCATCTCCGCCTAAATTTTATCAGGAAAACCATTAACAGAATAATTTAGGCCTTCTCCATATCAGATTCTCTCTACTTTCGAAAACCCGAATTCCCTATGATCATTGGACGCGTCATCCCTGACTCACAGAGTGGGGACCAACCAAATGTCTTCTTTCATCTGAGACTGTGCAGATGCAACTTCCGTTGTCAAAGAACGACAAGAAAATTTATAAGAGTCGGCACATTTTTTTTGCAAGAAGGGATGATTGTAGGGAACGAATGCACAATTGCCGGAATATAAGAATTAGTAACAACTGTTCCAAAATAAAAATAAATATTTTTGGTTTCAAACGTCAAACAATAAACGTTCCCTTTTTACTCATATTTTTGCGGAATAACTCGTTATGCATTGTGATACTGACGCGCTTCAATAGCTAATGTATTCAGACGTGAATGGAGTGATCGAAGTGAACGAAGTATAACGACTGGATAATTCGGGTAATTGGTGGGGGGTTTTCACAAGGGTCTGCTTACGTCATCATGAGATTTTATATACCACTTACAAAAACACAATACCAATCTTGAGAAAATATGTGTTTGTGTAATAAAAGGGATATTAATCACTTTCAATGTAAAAAGGATTTAATTGACTATCTGAATACTTTTAGAAAAAAGAAATTAAGCATATTGTCTTTAATACCACTCGTTTAATTTTGTCTCAGACTTTACCATTTTTGGGGGGTGAATGTATAAAGATTTCAGTTTCTAGGTCGTTTGTAGAAAGGTTGTTTTAAGTCTAACCCTCCAAGAGCGTGGTATTCGTATATGTTGGATTTTTATGTACTTTGTCCACTTTATATTACAAAAACAGGAAAACAGCAAACACCTACAATGGCCAGGAACTACAATCACATGCCACAATCTACAAGCAAACAGCACCAGAAAAAACAATAATGAAAACAAGAGACAAACATAAATAACGATAGGAACTCGAGATAGCCGGACTTGGTACTGGCACTAGCAAAAGCCAGTGGTAGGGTCAAACCGGTTTATGGGTACCCAAACCTCCCCTTTCTCTATCCCGTTTCCCTAAAGTATCATAAACATGCGAATAAAACCCAATACAGGTAGACTACTAACTCAATGACCACTATCTTGGAACAGAACAAGCATAAGACAAAACGTAATTTTGAAAGAAGGGTCAAAGAGTGTTGGCCGCTAAACTGTCGTCTAGCTCAAGGAATCTAGTCTGCTGATAAAACACTGTCGCACTACGGAAGAAAAATCAAACTCAAAACTCCCCGAAGGGTTTCGTAAAGAGTCTTCATGTATTTCAGTAGACATCGGCAGTATCAGTGAGAGGCCAGTATATATGTAAAGTCTTCAGGTCACTGGAATCGAAAGCCAATTTAACGGATTTGTTTAGAATATCTCGTCGCTATCCACCATTACGCAAAGAATGTAAGTTACGTCCCAGTTTTTCTGGATTATTTATCCATTGCACGACTTGTCTTTAAAGGACTTAACAATGAAGTTGATTGCTTTAAGCTTTTGGGCCGTCTTGACCTTACTATGAGGTATGAGCAAAACTCATTATTGAAGGCCTCATGGTGACTTCAAGATGGAGAACAACGTTAAAATTGTTGTTCCTTTGCTTTATCTCCTGTGCATTTACTCCATATCTTTTTGTTTGCTTATGTAAGCAATTTCTGCAGCGAGACTTTAAATCTTGTCACCACTTCACGCAAAATTGAATAAAAATGAAGAACCACTATGAACAGAAAAAAGTACTGTCCATACCAGGAACAGTGATTTTTTCACTGTCATTCACTGTTCTCTGCTGTGGTAGTACTGTGGAATATCTATTAAGTACTGTCAAGAACTGTGACAATCGGGGACAGTCATTAACAGTAATACCCAAGTACTGTGATTAACTGTCCAGTACTGTAACAGTTACTCGCAGTAAATGACAGTATTTACGACTACTGTCATGCACTGTCCCGGATTGTTACAGTTCATGTCAGTTAATTACAGTTTCACTTGTACTGTCCTGCACTGTGGTGAATTGTGACAGGCAGTCACAGTCGATCACAGTATTACCGTATTTGTGCTAGATTCATGTACATGTATTTATAAAGACTCTCTTTTTCTGAATCCAAAACTAATAGTTAAAAATAACAAATAGAAATATTAATACGTAAGTTTCAGCTTTTAATTTGATTATTTCCACAACTTTTTGATGAAAAATACAAATTGTCAAACAATCAATTATTTCCTGTATAAAATAAGAAGCCCGTGCAAATTTACTATAAAGAAAATAATGTCTTCAATGAAATACCAACTTTTATTTATACTGGATTATTTAATTAAAAGTAAAACAGAATTATACCAAAAAACTATATAATAGAAATAAATAATGAACCAAAAATTTTAAATTTCCCGGCAGGGGTTGAAAATTTAAGTCAACATTAAGTTGGAAGTTGGTACTAAAAGAAGCAAAAAAAAATATTTGACCACATTCTCAGCTTATTCAGACGAAATTATACAAATATTTTATTTCACCGAAACATAAATTGTTACAGGCACGTGTGGACAATTTAAATGTCACACCTTATTACACAGGTGACATTGTTTATTGGCAAAATAACATGATACAGGGGATGTACATGTTACTCGGGTGTGTTAATTGAAAAATAGATAACGCCTATTGAAAGTATTAAAATCAACAAAACTATATCATTTCAATTGGGGGCCTGGAATTTTTACCTGAGCCGGGAAATTTTTTTGGCCCGCTACACGGGACAGATTATTTTTCCCGCTGTACACTATGCCAGGCTTTTTTTATGGACAAAGTCAGAGCCAGAATATTTTTTTCAACTAAGATGCTGGTCAGAAACTTTTTTTTGCAAAAATCAGGGCCAGAAATTTTAAATACTAAAATATAATAGGTAAAGATTTAAATGCATCGCTTCTAGACTAAAAAGGGAGATAATTCAACATTGGTTCATATTTACACGAGTAAAAATTCAAACTTGCAGAGGGCAGTAATAATATTATTTACACAAACTATTTATCATAGAAAATTTTAACACGCTTGTAATTTATTAACTATCTGCAAGGCTGGACTACAGTGAGAGTATGTGAAGACGGTGTATTGGATCTCAGTGGCGTTCTCTAAGTACCATGATATAAAACTCGGTATGATTGTTTCTCTCCTACGTTCACCATTGTTGACGACACAAAATAGGAATACCACTCTTACGAGTGTTACACATGTTAGTTTATATCAAGTATTGTGTACCATTAAAACAAGAAACCCTCGAGATCTTGTCATCACACACTTGAAGAAAGAGAAATGATCTGGAGTAAACTATACATTAGGCAAAAAAATAAATAAAAATAAAAAATAACCCGGGTTAACCAATCTTACAATTTAAGCGAGTATTTAATTGCTGTTCCACATCTTGAAATGCCTTCAACAGTAAACAAAATTAGCCTGTATGCATTAATGAATTTCATTTTCGAATATCAATTAATAAACTGCGATGGATTAGTTATACATTTTAATTTTGAACCCAATTCATCAATAGTTTCGGGTTATTTTATCTTTGAATGTGTTTTACCACAGAATCAAAGACCGTTGTGACCAAGTTTGATTGTAATTGCACACGTGTATCTAATAAATGTTTTCCAGCGCTCCTAATATAGATAAGATATAGATTATTATATTTCAAGTAGACGAAAAGACCTTTGTAGATCTTTGTAGCCAAGTATGGTTTCATTTAAAGTAACACAAACGCCAGATATTTTTCACATCTAAAAATCGATAACATTTCCATGGCTTATAAATGTAAAAGGGTCAAACATTTTTAGGATAAATTCAGTGAGACATTGTTAGCTCCCCTTAGTAAGACAGCGAAACTAACAGATTGAAATTCAACACTTATTGTGAAGAATTCTACAATTATTTATAATTTATGGCTTATTTTTAAAGCATAAACGAACTAAAAAGTGCAACATTTATGTTAGAATATTCATTCATTTGTAAACTGGATCCAAATTTTTAAAAGCGATTTTACCTATACTATGAAATTCAGTTGTGAAATTTTGTTTGAGTTCCGATATGTAAATAGGGCATTGTTTTTCTTCAACGCTCTCCCGAATTAGGATTTGACATTACACAGAAAAAACCTCTAAACGACTTCTTTAGGTCGAGTAATGCGAAACATGTTCTATTTAGATGATTCGCATTTCACTGGAAAATTAGTAACTGTGTAGTTTTTTTCTCAGTAAATAATTACTGTATGTTTGTATTTGCTTACCGCTATGGGTGTAATTTGCAAGTAAATTATTATAAAATACAGGACCGTTTCAGTTGTCTTTTAATAATCTGCAAAGACCAGTATGACAGCTTTTCAGAATTACCAATAGTATCATTTTTATTTAAGGCAAAAAGAGAAATTATGATGATTTTCCTCGTTCTGATCTAAAAATCGGTCATAGTGCATGAATTATACAAGATCTAGATATTAATACGCCTGTTTTCAAACGTTTAACTTCGCAAATTGAGTCAGATGACATGATTATATATCATGTATATTGTATTATGTGACCATCGCTCGCACTATACATGTACTAGTATTCTGGTCTTCCGCTGGTCGGAGATTGTTAATTGAATTGACGACGTTCCAATTACTAAGGGACCGACCATTTAACTTGAAAAAGGGGGGGATTATAGTTTTTCTGGATAAATTTATTTATTTTTTTCACATGCATCAACAAAAATATTTATAATATATTAACATTAATTTTTTGGGCAGAAAGACTCTTTCAGAATTTTTTTTTCATCATTTTAGCAGCCAAAATATTTTTTCACACAAAATTAGCTCCAAAATATTTTTTTGAAAAAAAAAAAATCATAGCCCCTCTCCTTTCAAGCTAAATGGTCGGTCCCTAAAGCGCTGCCTTTGTAAACATATACTTGTTCCACCTGACAAAAGTTCCATTGGAAAAAATATTATAGTATTTATTTATTTAAATGCACATTTGCACCCATATACATTAGGGTTGAAGGCATACATGAACAATAACAAAACCATAAAAAACAAAACAAAGATTACAAAATGAAAAATCATGCAAGTGTTGAGTCCACTCTCCTCAGCGCAAAAGACCTTCGTGTAACGAATGAAGCAGTATACTGCACGATATGTGGACAATTTAAACATACATACAGTTTATCTGGTTTGCTTTCAATACTTGTTATTAAACGTTTTATTTCCTGTAAATAGTTTTCTCTATGTTGTTATTACATGAAAATAAGAAATGTTCTTCATCATCAGTAGTGTTGGAGTTGCAGTTCTTACATTTTCTGTTTTCTCGTTTAATATTTTTGTACCTTTCCCTTTCAATTTCTAAAATATGATCGCTGACTCTTAATTTCGTTAGATATTTTCTATTTTCATTTTTTTTTATATTTTCCAAATATGGTTCAATTTCATATTTTTTCTTAAATTTACTATAAAGAAACAATTTATTACTTTCTGTAAGAGAATTTGATTTTTTTGAAAATATTATAAACATTGACATAATATTTCTTCTTTTTGGAACAAATAATATATATAATTTATTATGTCAGGAACAAATATTTTAATATCTGATCCGTGGGACTAAAACCGCGGTTAGCCACGGGGCACTTGTTTTAATCGAATTACACAGCACAGGTGACCTGACAAACTTACCTGAGCACCTTCCGACACGTGTACACATAGCAGGGGGTCAAATTAACATTTTTTTGCGATGTTTATTCAAACTGAAATGTATTTTATGAAATAAATAAAATTAATCTAAAAATGCATAAAACTTGTGGCATACATATATATTCACGTTTATACAACTTTTTTAAAATGGTATTATCGCTATATTTTATTTGTATTCCTATAATTTTGTATTTCAGCATTTTTTTTTAAAGTATTACGAAAAATAAAAATGCATTCAATTCAAATTTAAGCGGAATACACAGCGATTTCCCGTTGACACTAGGCATACCTGAAATAGTTTTATAATGTTTGGTGTTTGACGGTATAATGTTGAATATAAGATTAAAACGAAAAAAATAGATTATTTATTTTATTAGACGAAAACGATTTATTTATTAATGGTTGTAACCGCATCAGCAAGACATACAGAGGCGCAGTAGTTGTACTACACAAGCATGAATTAAGCAGATTGTAGCAACAATTTTATGACGCCATAATATATCAATTATTTCTACAAGATGTTTACATAAAACATTTCCCGTATGCTCGGGAACCAGCAATACACAAATCAATAACCTGTAGATCAACAGATATAAGCACTGTAGCCTTCTAAACTGCTTGAATATGAAAAGCTTGAAGGCCGGGTTCGGAACTTTGTATGAAAGTGCATCAATACTAATTGCATCAATACAAACTACAAAAAAGTTAAAACTTGGTAATGTGGCAAAAAGGCATGTTTAAAAAAACATAAGCGAAAGAAATTTTCGAAAGTTACTTTATTGAACTGAATTGTCTTTTGTTGCAGACTGCAATGAAATAATTTTCAATTCAGAAAATACATAAAGAAAAAAAGATGCGCAAAATGATTCTTTTTCATATTCAGTCTTGATTTCATTCATGACGAAACAAGCTTCAAGTACACAGTACGGTGTATGTCCCTTTGTGACACCCGAACGGACGATTGACATCAGCAGTTGCTGGTAGCATTGCACGTGTAAACATATTTTTCTGTGTATTGACGAATTACATATTCATTGTATTTTGTTGGACTTGAGTTGTATCCTTGATTCCCTGTAGACTTCACGAATTTTCATAAAATATATAAAGATTCAATAATAGTTTAAAAGTGTGAAATATATTATTAATTATCTCTCATTATGAAAAAAAATTGAGTTAATTCAACAATGAAAGATTGAATTCACCTTAGTTTCAAAGAAAATACCACTACGACTAGAGGCGGCGGACAGGAATAAATGGAGACCCGGAGAAAGGAGAGAGGGGATGTGAGAACAAGCAATGAAACAACGCTTTTATTGTTGTTCTTCATCTTGAAGTCACCATGAGGTGCTCATTCAAGACGGTCCCTAGCACCGGCTTGAGCGGAATTCATTGCTGGATGTCGAGCAAAGCTACATCCATGTTTATCATGTCATGGATGCGGGATCGTCAACAAACATAAAATCAACTGGCATATTATTCTTACAATTGCTGTCATCCTTTGCCCGACAAAAAGAACAATAGAAGACAAACACAACGTTAAACAACCACAGGGCACTCATCGAGTCAATATGCTTTTCGTATAAGTTTAAGCAGAGGCATGTCGCAGCAATTGGATTTCTCCCGGTCGGTGAAATATTATTTATAGGACTATTATTTATTTGTGAAAAACTTTTTACCTTCTGTTTACATCTCAGTTCTACTATTTTTGGACATTACATGTATTTACAGCTGCATTAGTTTTAAACAAAAAACATTTTTCAGCGCTAAAACGATTTTCCTCTAAAAATTAGAATCTTTTTGTTTTACCGGTAGCATTATCGGGTTATAGTGCGAATTTTCTTAGAATAGGTCTCTTTTTGCACATAGATTTTTACCATACCAAGCTCTCATCGGGGGTAACTTGACTTCAATCTGACGGGGTCGGCATAAGGTTTAAACCAAAAATTCGAAATTATTCAGGTCATGCGAAGTTTTAGACCAATTTATCGTAAGAGACGAAAATGATGAACCAGACTTATCCATATTGATATATAAAAGCATACTGATTTCAATATAAACGAGTTTATTTCTATGTTTTGCCTGAATTTCTAGGGTCAATTATTTTAGATCAAAATTGTCAGTCAACAGGGAATTAGACGCGAAATCTCTAGAAATTGCTAAAATGAACATGAATACCCGAAATATCATCCCAAAATTTTGCATGAAATTTCCCTTGCGTACATAATTTATGTGGCAGGGATTCTGCTATGATAATGCCATGTTGTGACTGAAGATGCACAACACATTTTGCGAAACCACACATGATGTGTTGTACACTGGCGACGATAACACAAATAGAATTACCGACTCTATTATTTATGGTTCAATCAAGGTTAACGGTAATTGGTACTGATATCTGTAGTATTATAGAGTAAACGATATGCTCTTTGTATTTTTTTTTTCATATCAACAGAGCATTTATACGGAAAACTAAACATCTTTACTGTAGACTTCAAAATGCAATTCATGTCATATGCATAGTTATTGACAAGTTGAACACAGCACACGAGTTTGTACACAAACACAAACACATCTATAAATATGGTACTACACGTGTGTACAGTTGAAAATTGTTTATTAATTCAATCAACATTACAGCTGTGTCAAATTAACAAGATCATAAAAAAAGTATATTTGATTACCTGTACTAAATAGGAGACATCGATTTACATGTGTTTAAATGGTCCTTGGCTAAATAAAGTCAAATACGAAATACGAAATACGAAATATTTTATTTGTATCAACACATTTTCAAGAAATGGTTTTAACACAACTAACAACAACATAAAAATACCAAGACATGAATGGTCCATAACAATATGATTCAATATATGACAATGTATGAATTATACAATTTGTGTGTTTGTTTCCAAGAAAACGTTATTTATTTCAGCAAACTTACAAAGGGTGCTAGTCAGTGAATGCAAAATATGCACAGAATGTTTGTGCACTGAACTGAAGATTTGAATAAAATCAAGGCAACTAAATTTCATACTCAGTTCCAATCAAAGCACCCCTTAAAAATCAGATAGCATGACCTTTTTTTTTAGATATTTTAAAAATGGCTTTAGTGTCCACCAAGTCATGATTTACATGTACATGGAGCTGTACTGGCAACAGTCTTGATTAGATATATCAGACATATAATAGCCAAGGACATACGAGCAAAATGTATAGCCTACGTTGTTAATTTTTTTCGTACAAATTTCTCTGGAGTACTCTCATATTTTCCCCTTGCTGTCATGCATCTCAGTAAACCACATAAGACAGCTATTTATTTAACATCAAGATACTAATGGAGAGCATTTTTACATACATATTTATTGTTTATTTCTGACACATAAAATTTAAGGTATGATACCCACTAAATGAACATATCAAATATATTCAGTGATAAATTAATCGCTACCTATAACCTGGAGTACACACTCCGGTAAGTACCCTAAACTGTTGCCTGCTCTGTGAAGACAATATTTTTTCAATTGGTTTGTTATTTTTTCCGCATTTAATGGATGTTGCGAATACATTAAAACATAGTATCTATAGTTTATTAGTTGTATAATTAATGCTTCTTTACAAAGGCTCAATATTTTTGAATTTGTTGTACAACAGATAATTCAATGCTATCTTAAAGGTGCATAAGTGGTTCTCAGTGTTGTTGTTTGACATTGTTTGGGGAAAATGAGTATATGATATACACTTCTATATAAAAAACTAAAATATTTTGCATTATTATTTCTACGCAAAACGAGGTCTATATTTGAGATAATTTCCTACACCATTCGATACGAAATTGACTACATTTACCAGAGGTATAAAATCTTCTCGAAAACTGTGGTAACAGGTCATCTGTTACATACACTGTTATAACAAAATCAATCGAATGCATTTTCATACATTTAGATAACAGATTCAGCCACTGAACTTACCACTTATATACAATTTTGACAGTTTTTCTTTAGGTTTTTGTTGAAATTCGTTGTATAGGACATCCAGAACCGAAAAAAAACTAACTGCTGTTTGGAAGGCCAAATAACTAAGTACCGAAGTTATTGTGAATTTAAATTCTGCATATGTTTATTCATTCGTAACCAAAAACCAAAAAAATGTTTTGGTTCTTGGTGTATTTTGTGAAGTGACTATCCTCTCAAACACTGTAAAATAGCTAAAATGGACACAAAAAGCTATTCACGGCAATGTTCGACTGCTAATAATCTAGAAAACATACAAGTGTAGCATATATTAATTTAATTTTCAAGAAGTACATTTACTAGAGACCACCTTACTCGATTTTCGGCAACATGCATATGAGCAAATTCTAAAAATGACTCAACATAGGAACAAATTCATATTTCTTTGTAAATAAAGAAATTAGCGTGGCAATTTATAATTCACATCGCGAATTGGTTTTTGATGTATTTTTGTTGTGTACACGTAAATGGATATGGAGTAAATGTACATCAGACAACAATCTTATACATTCACCATAGAACCCGCAAAACAAGACACTCTTGTCGACGTCTAAATAGAAAAAAATATTCATATCCCTTTGCAGATTGTAAACACTCCGTCAGATCTGTATGCATGTACGATTTTGAATGGAGATAATTATTTCCTTTTCGATAATAATTTTTAATACAGTAAAACACTTTTATAAGTCGGTTTTTGAGCTAACTTAACTATGCTTGGGAAAATGACCGTGAAGTTTTTGACCTGTAATCAGCAAAATTAAGAAATAATTCGTGAAATACTAAACTTATCTTGGCTGCTAAGGTTTTGACGATTTGATATTCATATTCAGGGGG